>ML250071.1:106285-141702 GCA_005239495.1 Nicotiana undulata | reverse complement strand
TGTAATGCAGTGTGCGATTTTGTCCAGATTTATGTGTTGATGAACATGTGCTGAGTAATGACTCTTGACTAATGAGTTCAGTACTTCAATGTTGATGAACATGTACAGCAGTAGCCTTTCCAGCAGTAGCCTTTCCAGCAGTTATAACCGAGACAAATTGAACTTATTCGGATAGTAGAAAAATTTGTCACGGTCTCATGGAGTAATTTATGTGTTGGATTAGATTTTTTTTCTTCATTTTCATTCGCAAAAGTATAACTGTATATTGGAATTTGGATGTGATGTCAATCAAAGTGATTAGTGTACGTAGATTTCATGTTTTTATTAAGTTAGTACTTAGTAAAAACAGTCTTAGTTATTACATATATTTTGGTGTAGTTTGTTGTTTTTTATTACCGAATAATAAACCGAAACCGTACCGAAATTGTACCGAACCGAAATAAGAAATACCGAACCATACCGAAATATTTAGGTACGGTATTTGGTATACACAATTGAGAAACCGAATACCGAAATACCGAACCGAAATTCTTAAATACCGAACCGAAGTACCGAATGCCCACCCCTAACCTGCAGGACTACCTCAGTGTCGCCTGGTGGACTGAAGAAAGCCTCCTCGATCAGTGTCCACTAGGTCCGGTACCGGGATCTGCACAACATAGAGAAATGTAGGTATAGCATCAGTAAGATCGACCCCATGTACTGAGTAAGTGCCGATCCTAACCTCGGCGAAGTAGTGAAGAGGCTAAGACACGACAAGTAATATCACTTGTGCAGTTTAAATAAAATATAATAAGAAATAACAACAAGGAGTAAACAGTTAAGTAAAATAACGGGGAAACATGCTGAGGAGAAGGGGTAGCAAATACAGATATGACGGAACGAGGCAACAATTCAAATATAAAAAATAACAACGAGGATTAACAACAAGAAATAAACAAGTGAAAAGAAACGGCACGACATGTCCCCTTGTGCTAAAGTATCATAACACGACACAGAATGTCCCCTCGTGCATAAAACATCACAATCACGGCACGGAATGTCCCTTCGTGCATAACTATCATCAACGCGGCACAGAATGTCCCATCGTTCATAAATAACATAAACACGACACAAAATGTCCCCTCGTGCATAAACAACATAAACATGGCACGGAATGTCCCCTCGTGCATAAACAACATAAACATGGCACGGAATGTCCCCTCATGCATAAACAACATAAACATGGCACGGAATGTCCCCTCGTGCATAAATATCACAACACGGCACGGAATGTCCCTCGTTCATAAACAACATAAACATGACACGGAATGTCCTCTCGAGCGTAAACAACATAAACATGTCATGGAATGTCCCCTTGTGCGTACACAACATAAGTAACTTGGCAATAAATCAACAATAAGAGACCATAAATGCAAAGAAACAAGCAACAGGAATAATACCGTCCCGACAAGGGACACAACTATAACCAATCCTACACAAGTGTATAACCTAACAAGATATTTCTCAACCGATCAAATACTCAACCGTATTCATAACCAAGAATCTCTCCCGAATAAATAACTGCCAAATTGATACTAAATCCATAACACAATAAACCTCAATGAAAATCACATAATTACTCATATTCGACTCACGGGAATGCTTGACCACAACGTATAGGTACTCGTCACCTCACCTATATATTGGACATGGAATAAACACGTAGCGAATAAGACTCAACATCTATTCCCTCAAGCTAAAGTTAGGCAAAACACTTACCTCGACTTCCACGATCAAATCAAGCCTCTAGCACCGCTTTTCCTTTTGAACCCGACTCCAAATCAATCGTATCTAGACATAATCGACTTAATAACATCAATAAATGCTAAACAATTCAATTCTGATGCTTAATTATAGGTTGTCTAGCATTCTTCCCAAAATCCAAAATCGACCCTGGGCCCGCTTGGTCAAAACACGAGGTTCGAACCAAAACCCGATCACCCATTCCCCCACGAGCCCGAATATGTAATTTGTTTTGAAATCCGACCCCAAAATGAGGTCAAATTCCTAAATAATCAAAAAGCTCTAACTCTACCCAAATCCCTAATTTTCTACCTTTAATCCCATATTTTTTGGCATAGAATCTAATGGGTGTTGATAAAAATGGAAGAAAATGAGGTTAGGATTACATACCTATGAAATTATGGTGAAGAAGTTCTTCAAAAATCGCCCAAGAGGTGTGGAGAAGAAGAGGTTTATGAAAAATGGTGGAAATCACGTGTGAGTATTCTGTTTTTGAGCTTAAAATAACTGGGCGGATTTTATACCTATGCGATCGCATAGTGAGCAGTCTCCAAAGCTACGCGATCGCTACTTAGAGAATGCGATCGCACTGAATCACTGACCCTCACCCTACGCGATCGCGAATAAAGAAATGCGGTCGCACATTACAACTTACCCCAGCCCCCAGCCTGCCTACTACCCTATGCTATCGCGGAACATGCTATGCGATCGCATAGTAGTACATATTTCCTCCCTAAACACTGAACTATGCGATCGCGGAAGTCCCTATGCGATCGCATAGTAGTCAACACCAGACACCAGAAAATGATACTTACACCAGATTATTCTAAGTTTTTGTCACCCCGACACCTACCCGAAACTCACCCGAGCCCTCGGGGCTCAAAACCAAATATGCACACAACCTCAAAAATATCCTACAGACTTATTCGTATTATCAAATCACAAAAATAACATCATAAACATCAAATTAAACCTCAAATAAATGAAACTTCTCAAAACCTCTTTAAACATCAAATTTTGCATTTAAGGTCCGAATCACGTAAAATGGATTCCGTTTCTTACCAAAATTTAAAAACAACACATATAAATCATATCGAACCTGTACCGGGCTCCGGAACCATCATACGGGCCCTATACCACAGGTTTCACATAACATTTCACTTTCAAAAACCTTTATATTTTACAGAAAATAGTTTCCTTTAAAAATTCATTTCTCAGACTTGGGACCTCGAAATTCGATTCCGGGCATACGCCCAAGTCCCATATTTTCCTACGGTCTCTCCGGGACCGTCAAATCACGGGACCAGGTCCGTTTACCAAAGATGTTGACCAAAGTCAACTTTACTCAAATTTCAACACAAAATTATCATCTTTATCGGTTTTTTATATAACGGCTTTCCGGCTACATACTTGGGCTATGCACGCAAATCGAGGTGAGATAGAAGGAGGTTTTCATGACCTCGAAACATGAAATTAGCTAAAAATACACGGGATGACCTTTTGGGTCATCACAATTCATAGTCTCTCCATTTTTTCAAGTTCCTATTTGGATTAGAGACACTTGTCATGGTTAATAATAAATGGATGAGATTTAATTAAATAATATAAATCCCTACTATGGTTATAGTATTTAATTCCTTCCATTATTCATTACTAAATAATATCTTTTTCAATCCCACAATTATAGCTACAAATTGTCTAAAATTTCTTCACTCTTTCTGGTAGTAATTTTCTTTCCGCGAGTTAATTTTTTTTACCTTTACAAAATCTTCTATTATCATTAAAAAATAAAAAATATTAGAAGTTTCCAACATTTCCAATCTTTGACCAATTTCAAAGAAACTTTTTTCAACTTAGACGTGTAAAAACATCTGCATCTACATTCCCAAAGAAGTAAAATTGAAAGTATCATGAATTATTTTTCTTCGAGATTTATATGAGGAAATACTTAAGCAGTTATTTCCCATAATAATAGAGCTGACAAGCTATGCGTCTCCTTTGGTTTTGTAGGTGAACACCAGACCATCAATTATAAGCATGAGATTATTTCAAAGGGAATGTTGATCGTTTGATGCACTCTTTCATTACTGAAAGCAACTAAGAAGTTGATCTACATTCCCTTTGAAATTATCTCAACTGATGTAAGAAGATTTTGTAAAAGTCTTCCGTATTTTAGATAATTTCATCAGTTGATCTACAATTTTTTTATTTTTTTATGATAATGTAAGAAGATTATGTAAAAGTAAAAAAATTAACTCGCGGAAAGAAAATTACTATTTTTGTAGAAGTGAAAGAAAATTACTACCAGAAAGAGTAAAGAAATCTTAGACAATCTATAGCTATAATTGTGGGATTGCAAAAGATATTATTTAGGAATGAATAAAGGAAGGAATTAAATACTATAACCACAGTTAGGGCTTTATTTTATTTAATTAAATCTTATTCATTTATTTTTAACCATGACAAGTGTCTCTAATCCAAATAGGAACTTGGAGAAATGGAGAGGCTAGGAAATGGAGAGGAGTTAAATCCCCCAGGACCATTACAAAACACTTTGAAAACTTTATATCACTACTAAAAAATGCCAAATAGCGTCCAAGAATATCGACCGAAATCGATCGGAATCAAACAAAATCGACCGATTTCCCACCGTTTTCAATAGGACGATAAAATAATGGTCGCAATAGTGAAGTGGAACGAACCGACCGTTCGTTCCAAGAGTTTTAGCCCAATTCCCTTGTTTCTGCTTCCTTAGGTGATGTTCAGGTGTAATGTATGGTACCGAATTTGTTGGTTTGGATTCGGGATATGATTTGCGAGTCTGGGGTAGAGTTAGGCTTGAATTGCGAAATTAGCAACTTGGTGATTTCCGGTCAGTAGGGAAAAATTTGATAGCGAGGTCAGAATTGAATTCCTGAAGTTGAAATGGATTCGGGGTGTCATGTTTGACTTGTGTGCAAAATTTGAGAATATTCGGACAAGGTTTGATTATTTTCGGAGTCATTTGTGGTATATAGGAGTTTTAAGTTCTTAGGCTTGAATCCGAGATTTGATTTAATGTTTGATGTTGTTTCAAGTGATTTGTTGGTTTGATTAAGTTTGCATGATGTTATGGGATGAGTTAATGTGGTTGATTGAGGTCCTGAGTACCTCAGGTGTATTTCAGATGGTTAGCATGTGAGTGAGCTGCTGAAAACAGGTATGGTGTTGCTGAGGTGAGTTTGCTAGTGTTGAGGGGTTGTTCTATGAAGCTGGAAACGCGGGCCGCGCTGGAAATTTGCAGTCAATGGAAGGGTTTCGTGGAGGCAGCAGAATTCCGCGGTCAGCGGAGGGGGATGGCGCAGACTCCGAAAAAGGGACGCGACCCCATGAGCTAAAAGCTTTTCGCGGCCGCGATGGAAATTCCGCGCACCACGGAGAGAGGATCACGGGGGTGGTGATTTTGTGGGTCAGCGGAATTCGAATTAGAGGGGTGCACTATAAATACGAGGTTCCAAACTTTATTTTCATACTTTGACCTAGAGAGCTCGTGTTATGGCTATTTTTTGAGGGATTTTCAAGAAAAACATCGCGGAAGCGATTCTACTCAGTTTTGGAAAATATACATGAGTATAAAATTGAATCCATCATTTGATTAAAGAATTGGAATTACTGACCTAAATTGATAGATTTCATATGTGATTCATTCCTTTAGCGTATATTGATGAATATATATTGATTTTGGATAGATTCGTAGCAATTGGAGCCTGAATCAAGGGGCAACAGCATCACGAACTATAGTTTTGTCCGGTTTGAGGTAAGTAACGATTGTAAATCTAGACCTGAGGGTATGAAACCCCAGAAGTTCGTACTATTTCACTATATTGAGGTGATGCACATACTGGGTGACGGGCGTGTGGGCGTGTACCATTAGGGATTGCGACTTGGTCTGTCCCATAGCAATTGTAGGGTTACGTATTTTCATTAAAAGATGTATAATAGCTATGTATTTTAGAAAACATTCTTACAACTTGATGCTAAATGCCATGTTTGGGGACTTGTGCATGTACTATTTGGACCCTCAAGAGTATTTTATTACTATCCTCACAGTGTCTTGATTTGAATTTATGTCCTCAGTTATGATTTTTCCCGTTTACTATTTAATTCAGTTTCATTACTCTATTTTAAAGTATATGAAAGTCGTTTTGGGATGAGTCCCCTAATTTTTACGGAAATGCCCGAGTGGCTTGTGAGGTTGATGACTGAGTGAGACCGAGGGCTTGATTGTGAGGATATTTATGGGTTAGGACTGCACGCCGCAACAATATGTGGATAGGGCTGCACACTGCAGCAAATATATGGATCGGGCTGCACGCCGCAACAATATTAGGTCGAGCTGCACGCCGCAATAATATTAGGTCGAGCTGCACGCCGCAACGATAGAGCGCGTGGGCTGTAGGAGCCCCTCCAGAATCTGTACACACCCCCACTGAGCGTAGGTACCTATTGAGTACGAGTGCCGAGTGACGAGTGACTGGGAGTCATGAGTTACGATGAGGCTTGCTCGAGGGGCTATTCATGAGTGATGTTTTGCCCGAGGGGCTTGTTTGTGAAATCATTATTTTTACTCTATTGTTATATTGAGTCTCTATTGAAAATGTTGAAGATATTCTTACATGTTTTCCATTGAAATTGTAGTTTTTAAGTGATATTTTGACTTGAACATTGATTTGACACTTGTCGTTTCATTGAGACTTTATAATCATGAACTTTATGTGATTTTACTGCTCGTCACTGCACTCAGCCTTTATTTATGGTTATTACTTACTGAATTGGCGTACTCCCGTTACTCTATGCACCTTGTGCGCAGATCCAGGTGTCACAGGACGTTCGAGTGAGTGTAGACTCATCCTTAGTCGACTCCGGAGTCTAGAAAGGTCGCTGCACGGCAACCCCAACCCTGCTCTTCTCCCTCCTATCTCCCGGTAGATTATTTTTATTATACTTCTCTTATCATTTGGGTAGACTGTATCGCACTTGTATCATAGAAGCTCATGACCAGTGACACCTGAAATCCGGCCGTCGGTTTGATATTTGTTTATCTTTACTTGTCTCGGATTGTTTAATGAAAATTTTATGATGGAAAAGGTTAGGAAATGAATTATTGAAAGAATTATTGTATGTTTTGAATAATGAATCGGCTAGCCTAGTGCCGCGTTAGGCGCCATTACGGCTGGGTAGTTTGGGTCGTGACAAGTTGGTATCAGAGCCTAGGTTAACTAGGTCTCACAAGTAATGAGCAGGTTTAGTAGTCTTGTGGATCGGTACGGAGACGTCTGTACTTATCTTTGAGAGGCTGAAGAACCCTTAGGAAAATTCTCACATTCTTGAACTCTTATCCTGAGAATCCTTTGCTTCTGGTAACCAAACTTCTATTGTTTTATTCTCTCACAGATGGTGAGGGTACGTGCTATCGGGCAGGATGATCAGCCATCAGTTGGACCCACGAGGGGTTGAGGCCACAGTAGGGGTAGAGGTGCAGCCCGCACAACATCCTGGGCGGTATCCATAGACCCACCCATTGCTCCGAATCAGGTCCAAGCCGCAGATGCTCCAATAGGACCGGCTCAGGCACCAGCCGTGCTTATTGTCATTCTAGGTCTTCAGGAGACCATGGCTTAGATCTTGATCGTGTGGACCAGTCTTGCTTAGGAGGTCACTGTTTCTACTACAGCAACTACTTCTCAGGCCGAGGAAGGCACTCAGACTCCCGCCGCGCGCACTCCCGAGTAGGTTGTTCAGAAACTTCAGACATCAGGGGAAGCTCCAACCCAGTCGGTTGCATCTGTTCATGATTTTGTGGTTCCCGTCATGGTTGATGACAAGCAACGCAGGTTGGAGAGGTTTGGTAGACTTCAGCCTCCGACTTTCAGTGGTGCAAAGGGGGAGGAGGCCTAGGGTTTTTTGGACAAATGCTAGAGGATTCTCCGTACAACGGGTATTTTGGAGACCAGTGGGGTCTTGTTTACTACTTTTCAGTTTTCAGGAGCTGCATTTAGTTGGTGGGAGTCTTATAAGAGGCGTAGGCCTGCTGGTGCAGTGCCCCTTACCTGGCAGCAGTTCTTCGCTCTCTTTCTAGAGAAGTGTGTGCCACAGTCCCGCAAGGAGGAGCTGCGCAGGCAGTTCGAGAAGTTGCGTCAGGATGATATGGCTGTTACGCAGTATGAGATGCGATTTTCAGAGCTGGCCCGTCATGCTTCTTGGTTGGTTCCTACAGATAGGGAGAGGATTAGGAGGTTTGTGGATGGCCTCTTGTATCAGCTTCAGATTCTTATGACCAGGGAGAGGGTGTGGGGTGCTACTTTTGAGTAGGTGGTTGATATTGCCCAAGAGATTGAGTTAGTTCATCGCCAGGAGCGAGATGAGTGGGAGGCCAAGAGGCCTCAGGATCTGGTAGTTATGGTGGTGTTCCTTCTAGAGGTTAGTTTCATCATGGTAGAGGTCTTCCATTTAGGTATGCTAAGCCAACTCGCCCATTTCATAGTGGCTCATCATCGGGGCATGGTTCCCGCAGCTCTCATCCGGGCCACTCATCATTCAGTGCCCTTCCAGCCCAAAGTTCCTCTCGTGTACCATCTGTTCAAGGATCCTCCATGCCAGGTTCTTCTATCAGTTATCCCGGTGCTAGGGGTTCCCTTCTGTCCCTGTCCCCCAAACCAGAGAGTTGTTTCGAGTGTTGAGAGTTTAGGCATATGAGGAGGGAGTGTCCTCGTCGCTATAGGGGTCTATTTCAACAGAGGAGTCAGCCCTCGACTTCAACTGCAGTTACTTCACCACCTACACAGGCAGTTAGGTGTGGGGGTCAGGCAGCTAGAGGCCACCCTAGAGTGGGAGGTCGATCAGGTGGAGGTTAGGCCCGTTTTTATGCACTTCCAGCCATACCAGATGCTATGGCTTTAGATGTCGTGATTACAGGTATTGTTCCAGTCTGTCACTGAGATGCCTAAGTCTAATTTGATACTGGTTCCATATATTCATATGTTTCATCATATTTTTCCCAATTTCAGGATATACCCCGTGAGTCTTTAGTTACATTTGTTCATGTGTCTACTCCTGTGGGCGATACTATTGTTGTGGACCGTGTGTATCAGTCATGTGTGGTGTCTAATAGGGGTTTTCAGACCCGAGTGGATTTGTGATTGCTTAGTATTGTTGACTTTGATGTGATATTGGGCATGGATTGGTTATTTCCATGTCACGTTGTCCTAGATTGTCACGCTAATACCGTGACCATGGCAATGCCAGGATTCCCGAGAGTTGAGTGGAGAAGTTTTATAAATTATGGGCTTAGTAGGGTGATTTTGTACTTGAAGGATCGGAGTATGGTTGAGAAGGGTTGATTATCTTATTTGACTTTTGTGAGGGATGTCAGTGCAGACACTCCCACTATTTAATCTGTTCTAATGGTCCGTGATTTTCCGGACGTGTTTCCTGCAGACCTGCCAGGCATGCCGCCTGACAGGGACATTGATTTTGGTATTTATTTGGTGCTAGGCACGCAACCTATTTTGATTCCACCGTATCGTATGGTACCGGCGGAGTTGAAGGAATTGAAAGAGCAGCTTCAGGAACTCCTAGATAAGGGGTTTATTCGGCCTAGTGTATCACCTTGGGGTGCACCGATTCTATTTGTGAAGAAGAAGCATTGTTCCATGAGAATGTGTATTGATTACAGGCAGTTGAACAAAGTCACAGTCAAGAATAAGTATCATTTGCCTCGTATTGATGTTTTGTTTGACCAGCTTCAGGGAGCAAGGGTGTTCTCTAAGATTGACTTGTCGTTAGGGTATCGTCAGCTGAAGATTCAGGATTCAGATATTCCTAAGACAACTTTCAGGACCCGTTATGGTCATTATGAGTTCATGGTGATGTCTTTTGGGCTAACCAATGCCCCAGCAACATTCATGCATTTGATGAATAGTGTATTCTAGCCATATTTGGATTCCTTCATGATTGTATTCATTGATGATATTCTGGTATACTCTCGTAGCTAGGAGGAGCATGCTCAGTATTTGAGAGTTGTGTTGCAGAGTTTGAGGGAAGAGAAGCTTGATGCAAAGTTCTCCAAGTGTGAATTTTGGCTTAGTTCAGTAGAATTCTTGGGGCACGTGGTGTCCAGTGAGGGTGTTCAGGTAGATTCGAAGAAGATAAGGATATTGCAGAGTTGGCCCAGACCGTCCTTAGCTACGGAGATTAGGAGCTTCCTTGGTTTGGAGGGATATTACCGTTGCTTCATGGAGGATTTTCATCGATTGCATCGCCCTTGACCAAATTGACCCAAAAGGGTGTTCCATTTAGGTGGTCGGACGAGTGTGAAGAGAGCTTGCAGAAGCTCAAGACGGCTTTGACCACAGCTCCAGTGTTAGTTCTTCCATCAACTTCAGGTTCTTATACCGTATATTGTGATGCCTCGAGGATATGCATTAGTTGTGTTTCGATGCAGGAGGGTAGGGTGATTGCATATGCCTCGCGCTAGTTGAAGACACATGAGAAGATTTATCTGGTGCATGATCTTGAGTTAGCAGCCATTGTTCACGCCTTGAAGATTTGGCGTCATTATTTGTATGGGGTTCATTGTGAGTTATATACTAATCACCAGAGTCTGCATCATCTGTTTAAGCATAAGGACCTTAATTTGCATAAGCGGAGATGGTTGGAGCTTCTCAAGGACTATGATATCACTATTCTATACCATCCGGGGAAGGTCAATGTGATGGACGATGCCTTGAGTCTCTGGGCAGAAAGTGTTGGGAGCTTGGGATATCTTCCGGCAGCAGAGAGACCTCTAGCATTGGATGTTCAGGCCTTGGCAGACCAGCTTGTCAGATTGGATATATCGGAGCCTAGTCGGATATCGGCTTGTATAGTATCTGTATTAGTATAAATGAGCTTCACACGTGTAATAATTCTGATGACTCAGCAATCTATGTGGAGCAATGAAATCATGACAACTGGACAAGACTTTATGAAGAGGTACGAGATAAAGAGGAACGGAACAGCATATCCACGGGGTAATCAGATACGGGGATGTCAACCTAATCGAGAAGATGAAGAGACACGACCAGAATGAATCAAGGCAGAATAAACGGCAGATTCAGAGATCTTCAATTAATGAGCTAAACATTACATAATCTTCACGCAACAGTTATGATTAATCATTGCAACATTACATTAATGCCATTATTAGTCGTTAATGCTCAATCACAGGAAAGAGTAGATGTTATATTTAGAAATTCCCTATAAAAAGGGAATAAAATATAACTTGTAAAGACACGTTAGAACCGCTATTGCAATATACTTACTTTTTATGCATCTTACTGCTTTCTATTTGCTAATTTACTTGCAATTATTAGCATATTCTTTGGTTATCAGAGACCCGTGTTTTTCTTAAAATAGCTTTGGCGGAGAATCTCATTCTTTGGTTAAACAAATTGGTTCCGTTATCAAGAATCTGATAATCTTTATTTTTTTCTCAAACAACATTCTGTGAATTATGTCGAACACCAACGATAACAACCAACAGAGGATTGGAACTCCAGTTCCATCACCTTCAGGATCCCCACGCGGCTCAAGGGAACATTCCCCAGAGAGATGTACGACTCAAAACAACAATCATAATGGAAATGAACAAATAGGAGAAAAGGTTCAGGTGAAACAAATGGTTGGTGAATATGTGACTCAAGCCTTACAAGCTTTCATGAGGGGACTACCAGCTGCATCACCTACACCTCCTCCTAACAATATCGTAACTGTGGAAAATCCACAATCCGGATTAGCAAACTCAGGAATTGGAGGCACTCCAAATGAGTCCCACGAAGCAAGACCAGGTATGTCCAATAATCCAGAATTACAATCTTTATTACTAACTTTGCAAAAACAGGTGAAGGAACAAAACGATCGAATCGAGCAAATTCCTGGAGTACCACCTGTCGTCAAAGGCATTGACGCTGATAGATATTCCCAACAACCTTGGAAGCCAAGTGTAGAGCCATTGCCTATTCCCAAGAAATTCAAAAGGCCTGATATTCCCAAGTACGACGGGACAACCGATCCACGTGATCATGTAACTGCTTTTACTACAGGATTAAAAGGCAACGATCTGACTAAACAAGAAATTGAGAGAATTCCCAGCCATGACAACTGGGCAACAATGGTGTTTGCGAGCAATATAAATGATAAAATCTCAGAAGCCACGAGAAGACTCAAGGAAATATTGAGAGAATTCCCAGCCATGACATGGAATAATGTATATAATAGGTACAACACCAAGCTGCGAAAATGTTGAAGATCGAACCAGTTCTAGATGCTCCGAACCAGAAAGAAGAACAGGTACGACCCATATATGGGACCTTTGGGACGAGAAACTCAATCCAGGTTTGAAAACACACGGCCGGAATATAGACCGTCAAATAGAGATACGAGCTCATCATCCTCAAGATTCAGAAAGGATCAGGATGAACATAATAGAGGTAATACAAGATTTATAGACTACAATTTCAATGTAAGTACTTCTGAATTAATTACAGTACTGAGAAACATGGGCGATAAAGTTCGATGGCCCAAAGAAATGAGGTAAAATCCGAACAAATGGAATCTAGACTTCTAGTGCGAATTCCATAATGATCATCGACACAGAACATCAAACTACAGGTTATTGCAAGGTAAGGTAGAACAATTGTTAAAACAGGGCTATCTAAAAGAACTGTTTAGTGAAAAAGGTAAACAGGCATATATGAAGAGCAAACAAGAGCCCCCAAAACCACCATCTCCAAAGAGAACAGTGAATGTGATACACAGAGGAGAGGAGGTGAATGGAGTAATCTTCAAAAGAACAACAAAATTCACAATTACACACGAAAAGCTAATTCATGAAGACATGGAAGAAGACATTATATCATTCAATGACGCAGATGCCAACAGATTGCTGCTCCCTCATAATGACGCACTGGTAATATCCCTACTTATACATGACACTAACGTAAAAAGAGTGTTGATTGATCCAGGTAGCTCAGTCAACATCATTTTGTTGAGAGTTGTGGAAGAAATGCTAATGGAGGATCGAGTAATCCCAAAAGCACGAGCCTTATCTGGGTTTGACAACTCTACAGTCATAACAAAAGGAGAAATTGAGCTTAGTACCTATGCAGAAGGAGAAATCAAAAATACAAAATTCCAAGTCATTAACACCGACATGGCTTACAACGTAATCATGGGGAGACCATGGATCCACGATATGGAAGCAATATCATCTACTCTACATCAGGTAATTAAATTCCCTTTCAAATGGGGAATTCAACAGATTCGAGGCGATAACAGACCTCAAGGAATATAAATTATGTGGCAGACTCTAACAATAAAGAGGTACCGGAAGAATCAAAAGAAGAGGAAATCACCCAAACAGGTACGGAAGAAGATAGCCACGAGAAGGTAAATCAAATCACCACAGAAGCAACATCAAAACACACGGACATGGATTCCAGACCTGATGTCAATCAAGAATAAGAAGAGGACAAGCATATTAAAACAACAACTGAAGAGCTCAAAGCTATTCCACTGTTCGAGCAAGATCCTGAGCAAAAAGTTCATATAGGCACGAGGCTAAGCCCCACGAGAAGAGGTAAGTTAATTGAATATTTAAAAGCTAACTCAGATTGTTTTGCTTGGTCCCATTCAGATATGACAGGTATACCTCCAGAAGTGATGACTCATAAACTAAATGAAGATCCATCCTTCGTACCTGTCAAGCAAAAGAAAAGAAAGCAAGGACCATTCAAGAACCAAGTGATCGATGAAGAGGTACAAAAACTCTTGAAAATTGGTTCAATACGCGAGGTAAAATATCCTAATTGGTTAGCTAATACCGTAGTGGTACCCAAAAAGAATGGTAAATGGAGAGTATGCGTAGATTACACAGATTTAAATAAAGCATGTCCTAAAGACTCATTTCCATTACCGCACATAGATCAAATGATTGATGCCACTACATGTCATGAATTGTTAAGCTTTCTAGATGCGTACTCTGGTTATAATCAGATAAAAATGGATCCCTCAGACGAGGAAAAAACTTCCTTTATTACAAACATGGGGACTTACTGTTATATAGTCATGCCTTTTGGCCTGAAAAATGTTGGAGCCACGTATCAAAGGCTAGTGACCAAGATGTTCCAGGAACATTTGGGGAAAACAATGAAAGTATATATTGACGACATGCTGGTGAAATCAACACAAGCAGAAGATCATTTCCAGCATCTTTCAATCACCTTCAAAGTCCTGCGCAGGTATAACATGAAACTAAATCCAGAAAATGCGCCTTTGGTGTTGAATCAAGTATGTTTTTGGGTTTCCTTGTATCAAATAGGGGTATAGAAGTAAACCCCACTCAGGTTAAAGTTATTGATGAAATACCCATATACTTACGAGCAAAAAAGAAGCTCAAAGACTAACAGGAAGAGTTATAACCTTAGGAAGATTTATCTCCCGGTCCTCGGAGAAGAGTTTTAAATTCTTTTCAGTTCTAAAAAAGCAGAATTAGTTCGAATGTACTGAAGAATGTCAACAGGCTCTCAAAGATCTGAAGGCCTATCTATCAAAACCCACGTTGCTGTCTAAGCCAAAATAGGGGGAAAGGCTGTATGTCTATCTTCCCGTTGCAAAAATTGCCATAAGTGCAGTACTGGTAAGGGAAGACAAAGGTAAACAATCTCCAATTTATTATGTAAGCAAGTCTTTATTAGATGCTGAAACTAGATGTCCTCATCTAGAAAAATTAGCCTTAGCTCTAATCATGGTAGCTAGAAAGTTAAGACCATATTTTCAATGTCATTCAATCACTGTTGTGACCTCGTACCCATTAAGAAATATTTTTCATAAACAAGAGTTATCTAGGAGATTAGCTAAGTGGGCAATAGAATTAAGCAAACATGACATAATATATTAGCCTAGGACTGCAATAAAGTCTCAAATTTTAGCTGATTTCGTCGCTGATTTTAATACTAGCATAATCCCTGAAGTGGAAAAAGAGTTACAACTCTTTAACGGGGCTAATCCAGGAATATGAACTCTATTTACTGGCGACTCTTCTAATGTAAAAGGAGCCGGTTTGGGAATTGTTTTAATATTACCTACGGGTGAAAAGACACGACAATCCATTAAATGTTATCCCATAACTAACAATGAAGCAGAGTACGAAGCTGTCATTGCAGGGCTTGAACTGCTACGAGAACTCTCAACTGAGAAGATCGTGATCAAAAGTGACTCTCAACTAGTGGTGAACCAGATGCAGGGGACTTATACCGCTAGAAAGGCTCGGATGCAACAATATCTTGAAGACATAGCAAGGCAATTCCAGACATGAAAAGTTACGCAAATACCCAGGGAGGAAAATGCAGAAGTGGATGCATTAGCTAACCTCACAACAGTTACTGACGTAACAAATAAAGACAATGCAATTGTCATACACCTATTTCATTCAGCAATCACCAGGACAAAAATAAGGTAACATTTAACCACTTAACCTGGGATTGGAGAAACTAAATTGTAATTTTTTTGCAGAACGGTACCGTACAAGAAGATAAAAAAGCAGCTCAAGCACTTTTCTGGAAAGTTGCACGGTACTGCCTAGTTCGTGATGCCTTATACCGCAAAATATTTGGAGGTCCCTAGCAAAGTGCCTTGGAAACAATCAAACAAAGTACGTAATGAAGGAAGTACACGAAGGACACTGCGGAAACCATGCAGGGACAAGATCCTTAGTCAAAACACTAATCAGAGCAGGGTACTATTGGCCCAAAATGGAAGAAGAGGCTGAGAATTTCATAGCTAAATGCGACAAATGCCAACGATATGCTAACAACATGCATCGACCAACAGAGTTACTTCACCCAGTGGTATCACCATGCCCATTCATGAAATGGGGCGTGGACATAGTGGGACCCTTTCCCCCAGCTAAAGGAAAGGTACGGTTCTTACTCGTATTAACTGATTATTTCACGAAATGGGTCGAGGCAGACACTTTTAAACAGGTGCGAGAAAAAAAAGTGAAAAGCTTCATATGGCGACACATAATATGCCGCTTTGGAATACCGAAAGAGATCGTGTGTGACAATGGACCGCAATTCATAGGCTCACAAATCAATGAATTCTTCAAAAGTTGGCAAATCAAACGAATCACTTCATCACCATATCACCCCGTGGCTAATGAGAAAGCCGAGTCAACAAACAAAGTCATCGTCAACAACCTAAAGAAACGATTGGAAAAAGCCAAGGGAAACTGGCCCGATGAGTTATCGATAGTATTATGGGCTTACAGAACTACAACAAAAACAGCCACGGGAGAGACTCCATTCGCGCTTGTTTATGGTTCAGAAGCTTTAATACTGGTAGAAATTGGTGAACCAAGCACAAGGTTCAAAACAACAATGGAAGAAACAAACAACGACGAGTTGAGGACAAATCTAGATTTGCTCGAGCAAAGAAGAGAAGTTGCACTAATACGTATGGCATCCCAAAAACAAATTATAGAAAGATATTACAACAGAAAAGCTCACCTCAGATATTTCAAAATTGGGGACTTCGTTCTAAAAAAAGTCTTCTAATCAACGAAGGAAGCTGGTGCAGGAAAGCTAAATCCATATTGGGAAGGACCTTACAAAGTCCGTGGCATCGCTGGGAAAGGCGCTTATGAGCTGGAGGCTATGGATGGCAGAATCTTACCAACTAGTTGGAATGCTGTTCATTTGAAGAAGTACTACTTCTGAGTAAAAGGAATACCCCCTGGTTAGGTATCATTATGTTCGATTTTACTTTTGTACAGTTAAAATTGTACTAACTATTTTACATTATAGGCAAATATCTAACCCATCACCAGATGATGATATTAGACCTTCAAAGACATGAGGAAGTAACTGAATTCCCGGTCTAGGGTTACAACTTTCTGATGGACGTTTTTAAGGGTTAAGCAGTCATCATCTAAAACAATATACCTTCGAGTCCCGTATGATTTTCCTTTTCAGGAAAAGGACCACAAGGAAGGAATAGTCAAGTGCTCGAGATTTAATTCTTCAAAGCTCAAACACTTGGCGGACTATACAATATGGAAGGAAAAGAAGAAGCAAAGAAGACTATCAAAAAGTCAAAGCTCGAGCATGAAGATCCATATTCCCAACAAGTCAAGTACTATGTGCAAAATCAAAGAGCCAAAGACAAAAACACAAAGCTTGATTCAAAACCTTCGAAAAACATATTCGTAAGTGTAAACGAATGTTCATGTTAAAGGCAGAATATTAGTTACGGGTAAAAATGCACATCTTTGTACTTATTCAAAAATTGTTGTAAAAGAAAACAGTTACGGATGAAAGATCATTATCCTTGTACCAATTCAGAAAATTGTTGTGAATGAAAACAATTACGGATGAAAAAGCATTACCCTCGTATTCGTTTAAAAACTGTTATCAATAAAAATAATTATGGGTAAAAATTCATACCCTTATATTTAAAAATTGTTATAAACAAAAACAATTATTCCCTTGTACTAATTCGAAAAAACTATTGCAAAAGAAAAACAGTTACGAGTACAAGTTCATATCAAATCTGTTGAAAGAAAAACCAGTTACAAAATGAGTTATGGACGATACACAAACACATGTGAAATGTTATGAAAGTTGAGACGTCTCTCTTTTGTATATTTACACCATTATGAAGTTGAGACGTCTTCTTCATTAAGTGTCGATAGAAAAAGGGCCCTCTTTTATAAATTGTGCCTATTATGAAAAGGTACGAACAATATAAGCATTTTTTAATGCAAGGTCATAAATTCAGAGGCAAACCAAAAACCTCAAAAAGAAAGCATGCAAAGACTTAAGAGTGAAACAAAAACTCGAAGAAAGCTAAAGTCATGCTAATATTGATATTAATGTATTACGGAAAAATAAACTAAGTGTCAACTTAGTCTAAGCCGGATTAGTTTATACATTGATTGACCCTAAGTTGTCAGTTGGGGACTTACAAAGGATCAAACTTTACCCCCGATGGGACTGAGGGTAACCACCAATTGTTGCAAAGAAAAAAAAAAGAACCAAGTTCTTTAAACTTTTCCAGATGGGGGGTTGTCTTCACTGGCAGGAGGTGCAGCTTGAGATGGAGAGACACGAGCAGCAGGGACCTCAACCTCAGGTGAAGAGAGATTCTGAATTTGCTGAGACTTCTCAATCATCTCTCTGGTTTTAGCAATTTCGTCTTCCAAGTCAAAACCCTCTTGGCCCATTTCCGTCAATGTGTCAAGACGGGCATTCAGATAAGCCCAGCTAACATCGACGACTGCTTTGTCATCAACAACTTCATAATCCTTCTCCCACTGTTCATCTTCAGCTCTTAACTCATCTCTTTCAGCAATGGCAACATCGTGAGAGGCCTGTAAAGGAGTGAGGGATCTTTCAATAAACCGGACCTTCTCTGAAGAATTACGGAGGTCTTCCTGGGTTTTGGTGAGCAATTGTACAAGTTCACCAGAGTACACCTCCTTCTGGTTCAATAAAGCCTTTAGACTCCTAATCTCCTCTGTGGCATGGGAAAGTTGCTCTGCAAATGAATACTCTAGGACACTTTTGTCATTACCTGCCTGGTTCGAAGACGCCTTCTCAACGGCCAGTTTTGCAGTCATAATCCTAACTTGCTGCTCCAAGGTACACTTTTCCTCCTTCACTGCCTCCATGTCAAGTTGTAGACCCTCGTCCTGCCCCCTCCAATTATCAGCCTCAATTTGGAAGTCCTTTGTTGTTTGCTCCATTTGAACGACTCTCTTCATTAACTTTGTGCCCAGAAGATTGATCTACATAAAAAGATAAATTAGATATGGTAAGTATATGTATAAGTACATACGATATAAGAGCAAGTTTTACCTTTAAGAACGAGTGCACGATCTCGTTCATCACAGTCAAGGAGATGTGGCTTTCCAGCTTAGACTTTTCAGTCAAGCCTATCAATGGCTTTAACCATACATCAGCCTGGCCCGACTTTTTCCAGAGGTTGCCGTCGCTGGAACTTCTATTATAACGTGCTTCATCTCCCCCCTGCTGGAAGACCCTACTTATATAGGAGAAGGCACAGAAGAGGGGGCGGATAAGGGAGCCACGAGAAGAGTAGGCTGAGAAGTAGAAACAACCTCGGGAACAGAAACAACAACGGGAGAAGGAACAACCATTGGAGCAGAAACAACAACGGGAGAAATTGAAGGAAGTTCCTTAGGAGCGGGAGGAGAGAAAACAACAAGAGGAGCTTTATCAGAAATGGTACCAAAACCTTGACGGAACAGGAGATCAATGGATTCACGAACAGGAGAGGGAGTTGCATCCTCGGGGGCAGAAAGTTCGGATTCAGGCATGGGAGGATCAACAACGGGTGCAGACTCGTCGTCAGAGACCACCCTCCTCCTACGTGACCTGTGGACCAACGAACCCTCTTCTTCCTCTTCCTCCTCTAAGGTCCTGGACCCAATTGCTTTTCTCTTCGACGAGGAGGAACCAACAATGATTTCCCGGGCCTTTGACGGGGACAACCTTGAAGCGGACACAGCCACAACAGAAATACCACGAGTAGGAAACCCTAACAAATGAAAGGGATCAAATAAAGCTCAAAAAGGGAAGAAGTAAAAACAAAAACAAAGAATTCACTTACGTGGGTTTTAACCTTCCAACCAAACCTCCCAGAGAGGTATTTCCATGAACGTTCTTCTAAAGGAGAAATCAACAAGAGTTTTTCTACCTAATCACAAAAACCGGAGACAATCTCAACGGTTCCCATGGTTGCTGCAAAGGAAAAAGAAACAGCCACGAAACTGATAATTTATCAAAATCAAAGGACAGGAAAGTGAGCAAAATTGTACTCACGTGCAAAGTTCCACTTCTCAGGGAAGGGGAGATTTTCTTCACCTACTAAACCTGCAGTAGGGACATCAACATACCGGACATACCACCCTCGATCTTTGTCATTATCTGGAGTAACTAACACCCTTTTACTCCTAGCCGCGAGAGTAAATACTCCTTTGAGGAACAACATCGGATAATAGAGGTAAATAAGTTGATGAAAAGTAAAGGGTACGAAATCTAAATTGGCCAAATACCTAAGGCACGCGACAACTCGCCAAACAAGAGGACCGACTAGTCTTAGACAAACTTTGAAGAATCGACAAAACTCGATGATAACGGGGTCGATGGGAGGCTTGAATCCTAATGTGAAAAGATAAGTATAAACATAAGAATACACGGTCTTGTAAGAGGTTATTCTTTGGTTATCATTGGGAACGACAACAGGAAAATTAGGCTTTCAGTAATAATCCCTGCATACGAGAGACACCAAACCCTCTCTTATTTGGGTTGGATAAAAATCAGCACTTTCGTACGAAGACATTGAAGAAAGCTGCTCACTCATGGCTTGACTATCCTTGGAAAAATAAAACTCCGCAGGAGCTATCTCATCGACCCTCGACTCACGAAGCGGTTCATTGTGTTCTCTACCCCTTGATGAAGATCTAGAATCCCTGGCCCTTGAAGAAGATAAAGAAACAGAAGACCTAGAAGAAGATGAGGGAGTAACATGAGAAGAATAAGAACCCCTGGAAGGAGTAGAACCTAAGCTCCTAAGCCTACCGCCTCTCCTACTCCGTGTAGGAGCAGAAGAAGGAGTCAGGTCATATACAATGATGACCTTTTTAGATTGCTGGTTAGAAGAAGACATATTTACGAAGACGAAGAATTTACAAACAAAGAATGAATGCTTAGAAGTTTTTCGTGAAAGTAAAGAAAGGAAAAAGGGTATTTATACTCGAAGGCAACCGTCAAAAAATGGAAAAAATAGTGATGTGAAAGTCATAATTGAAGGTGTCACTTCGTGACTGATGCAACCGCAAAAATCCCTAAAAGGCGCTGAATAGTTGCAGAACCAATCCTGAAATTCCATGTGGCATGGGCATTAAATTGAAGTGACAAACAAAGCATACATTCAGAGCCGGATGCAATGGTACGAGTGAAGCGGCGGCAAAATATTCCCGCCATAAATGAGTATCCACTTACCAAATATTAATCGATAAATAAATGGTAAGTGGGGGGACTATCTATATTGGTAAAAATGAGCTTCACCCATGTAATAATTCTGATGATTCAACAATCTATGTGGAGCAATGAAATCATGACAACTGGACGAGACTTTATGAAGAGGTACGAGATAAAGAGGAATGGAACAGCATACCCACGGGGTAATCAGATACGGGAATCTCAACCTAATTGAGAAGATGAAGAGACGTGGTAAGAATGAATCAAGGCATAATAAAGGGCAGATTCGGAGATCTTCAATTAATGAGAAAAATGTTACATAATCTTCACGCAACAGTTACGATTAATCATTGTAACGTTACATTAATGCCATTATTAGTCATTAATGCTCAATCACTGGAAAGAGTAGGCGTTATATTAAGAAATTCCCTATAAAAGGGAGTAAAATATAACTTGTAAAGACACGTTTGATCCGCTATTGCAATATTAGCATATTCTTTGGTTATCAGAAACCCGTGTTTTTTTTAAATAGCTTTGGCAGAGAATCTAATTCTTTGGTTAACCAGTATCCGGGTCTTCTCTTTATAATCGTATTAGGGAGCGCCAGTATAATGACCCACACTTGCTTGTTCTTCAGGACAGGGTCCGGCAAGGTGATGTCAGAGATGTGACCATTGGGGATGACGGTATGATGAGAATGCAGGGTCGGATATGTGTACCTAATGTGGATGGGCTTCGGGAGTTGATTCTTGAGGAGACCCATAGCTCGCGGTATTCCATCCATCAAGGTGCCGCGAGGATGTACCAGGATTTGAGATAACATTATTGGTGTAGACGGATGAAGAAGGATATCGTTGGATTTGTGGCTCGGTGTCTCAACTGTCAGCAGGTTAAGTATGAGCACCAAAGAGTAGGTGGATTTCTTCAGAGGTTGGATATTTTGTAGTGTAAGTGGGAGGGGATCACCATGGACTTTGTAGTTGGGCTCCCACGGACTCCGAGGAAGTTCGATGTTATATGGGTTATTGTGGATTGGCTGACAAGGTCTGCGCACTTCATTTCTATTGGTACTACTTACACTTCAGAGTGGTTAGCTGAGATTTATATTCGATAGATCATTCGTCTGCATGGTGTTCCGATTTCCAACATTTCTGATAAGGGTACTCAGTTCACATCGCAATTTTGGAGGGTCGTGCAGCGGGAGTTGGGTACTCAGGTTGAGTTGAGCACAATTGTTCACCCTCAGACAGACGGGCAGTATGAGCGTACAATTTAGATATTGGAGGACATGTTACGTGCTTGTGTCATTGACTTTGGGGGTTTATGGGACTAGTTTCTGCCACTCGTGGAGTTTGCATATAATTGTAGTTATTAGTCGAGTATTCAGATGGCCCCGTATGAGGCTTTATATGGGAGGAGGTGTAGATCTCCGATTGGATGGTTTGAGCCAAGTGAGGCTAGACTATTGGGTACAGATTTCGTGTAGGATGCTTTAGGTATGGTGAAATTGATTCAGGAGCGGCTTCGCACGGCGCAGTCTAGGCAAAAGAGTTATGCGGACAGGAAGGTTCGTGATGTATCTTTTATGGTTGGAGAAAAGGTATTGTTGAAGGTTTCATCCATGAAGGGTGTTATGAGGTTTGGGAAGAGGGTCAAGTTTAGCTCTCGGTTCATTGGTCCGTTTGAGGTACTTCAGAGGATTGGGGAGGTGGCCTATGAGCTTGTGTTGCCACCAGCTTGTCGAGTGTGCATCCGGTATCTCATGTTTCCATTGTTCGAAAGTATGTTGCCGACCCGTCCCATGTCTTGGACTTCAGCACGGTTAATTTAGAAGATGATATGACTTATGATGTGAAGCCAGTGGCTATTTTGGGTCGGCAAGTTCAAAAGTTGCGGTCAAAGGACATAGCTTCAGTGAAAGTGCAGTGGAGAGGCCAGCTTGTGGATGAGGCTACATGGGAAACTGAGCGGGAGATGCGGAGCAGATATCCTCACCTATTTGGGACTCCAGGTATGTTTCTAGACTCCTTCGAGGACGAACGTTTGTTTGAGAGAGGGAGAATGTAACGACCCGGTCGGTCGTTCTGAGAGTTTTAGCCCAATTCCCTCATTTCTACTTCCTTAGGTGATGTTCAGGTGTAATGTATGGTATCGGATTGGTTGGTTTGGGTTCAGGATATGATTTGGGAGTCCGGTGTAGAGTTAGGCTTGAATTGGAGAAATTAACAGTTTGGTGATTTCCGGTCAGTAGGGGAATATTTGATAGCGGGGTCAAAATGGAATTCCGAAAGGTTGAATGGATTTGGGCTGTCATGTTTGACTTGTGTCCAAATTTTGAGAATATTCGGACAAGGGTTGATTAGTTTCAGAGTTTAGGAGTTTGGAGTTTTTAAGCTTGAATCCGAGATGTGATTTGATGTTTGATGTTGTTTCAAGTGATCTGTAGGTTTGATTAAGTTTGATGTTATGGGATGAGTTGGTGTGGTTGGTTGAGGTCTCGAGTGCCTCTGGTGTGTTTCGGATGGTTAGCAGGTGAGTTAGCTGTTGAAAACAGGTCTGGTGTTGCTGAGGTGAGTTTGTTGGAATTGAGGGGTTGTTCTCTGAAGTTGGGAACGTGGGCCGCGCTGGAAATTCACGGTCAGCGGAAGGGTTTCGCAGAGGCAGCGGAATTCTGTGGTCATCAGAGGGGGTTGGCAAGGACAGCGGAAAAGGGACGCGACCCCAGGAGCTAGAAACGTTTCGCGGCCGCGATGGAAATTTCGCGAACCGCGGAGAGAGGAGCGCACAGGCGGTGATATTTGGCGGTCCGCAGAACTCGAATAAGAGGGGTGCACTATAAATACGAGGTTCAGGGTTTATTTTTATACTTTGATCTAGAGAGCTCGGGTTTTGGCGATTTTTCGAGGGATTTTCCAGAAAATCATCAGGGTTATTGATTATAACTCAGTTTTGGCTAAAATACATTATTATAACATTGAATCCATCATTTGATTTGGATTTTTGACCTAAATTGATAGATTTCATATGGGTTTCATTCCTTTAGCGTATATTGATGAATATATATCGATTTTTTATAGATTCAGAGCATTTGGAGGCTGAATCAACAGGCAAGAGCATCGCGAACTAATGTTTTGTCCTATTTGAGGTAAGTAACGATTGTAAATCTAGACCTGAAGGTATGAAACCCTGGAATTTCCTACTATTTCACTATATGTAGGTGACGTACATGCTAGGTGACGGGCGTGTGGGTGTGCACTGTTAGTGATTGGACTTGGTTTGTCCCGTAGCAACTATAGGGTTGCGTATTTTGACTAAAAGATATATAATAGCTATGTGTTTTAGAAAGAATTCTTACAACTTGGGTTGAATGCCATGTTTGGGTCTTGTGCCTGTACTGTTTGGACCCTCAGGGGTATTTTATTACTATCCTCACACTGTCTTTATTTAAAAGCATATCCTCAGTCATGATTTTTCATATTTACTGTTTAATTTAATTTTATTACTTTATTTTAAAGTATATGAAAGATGTTTTGGGTTGAGTCCCCTGATTTTTACAGAAATGCCCGAGTGGCTTGTGAGGTTGATGATTGAGTTAGGCGGAGGGCTTGATTGTGAGGATATTTATGGGATCTCACTGCACTCCGCAACATTATATGGATCGGGCTGCATGCCGCAGCAAATATATGGATCTGGATGCACGCCGCAGCAGTATTGGGTTGGGCTGCACGCCGAGGCGAAAGAGCGATTGGGTTGTAGGAGCCCCTCCGGAGATTGTACACATCCCCAGTGAGCAGAGGTACCTACTGAGTGCGAGTACCGAGTGATGAGTGATTGGAAGTCATGAGTAATGGTGAGGATTGCCCGAGGGGCTGTTCATGAGTGATGTTTTGCCCGAGGGGCTTGTTTATGAAATCATTGTTTTCACTCTATTGTTATATTGAGCCTATATTGAAAATGTTGAAGATATTCTTACATGTTTTCCATTGAAACTGGAGTTTTAAAGTGATATTTTGACTTGAACACTGATTTGACACTTGTTGTTTCATTGAGACTTTGTAATCATGAACTTCATGTGATTTTACTGCTCGTCACTGCACTCGACCTTTATTTATGATCGTTACTTACTGAGTTGGCATACCCACGTTGCTCCCTTCACCTTGTGTGCATATCCAGGTGTCACGGGACGAGTGAGTGTTGATTCATCCTCAGTCGACTTCGGAGTCTAGCAAGGTAGTTGCACGGTGACCGCAACCCTACTCTTCTCCCTCCTATCTCCCAGTAGATTATTTTTATTAGACTTCTCGTGTCGTTTGGCTAGACTGTATCAGACTTGTATCATAGATGCTCATGACTAGTGACTCCCGAGATCGGGCCGTTGGTTTGATATTTGTTTATCTTTACTTGTTTCGGATTGTTTAATGATAATTTTATGATGAAAAAGGTTAGGAAATGAATTATTGAAAAGAATTATTGTATGTTTCGAATAATGAATCGGCTAGCGTAGTACCGCGATAGGCATCATCACAACTGGGTAGTTTGGGTCGTGACATGAAGCGACAGAAATCGGTCGATATTTTCTGACGAAGACGGTCGGTAACTGTCAACGCAGTTTGACCAGATGTGTGACACAAATTAATATTACCAACCAACTTTGGTCGGTATTTTTGAAAATATGTTTTAATTATTTTTAAATTACAAACCTAATTCGGTCAGAAATTTAATTATTCATTATAATTATTTTTAAATTACCAACCGAAATCGGTCAGTATTCTTAAAATATATAATTATACATTTTTATTTAAAATTGTTAATTCCGACCGAAATTGGTCGGTATTATTTAATCAATTAAAATTTAGAATTGTCACAACCCCGAGATTACCACCGCCGCGACCGTGATGGCACCTAACATTCCACTTGCTAGGAAAACCACCTTAGAGTATTTTTAAGTTGAACATTATAAAATTCAATCAACAAAAACAACAAACTAAGATGAAATACACTGAATACGAAATAATATAAAAGCTTCAACATTTAAAACTTCCCGGATCTGAAGTCACAATTCACGAACTACTAAGATTACTACAAAAAGAGTCTGAAGAAAGGAAAATAACTGTTGTGAAATAGAAAACAGTATACAATAAAACTAAAAAAAGACTCCATGGTCTGCGGACGCCGGCAAATCTACCTTTGGTCTCCTAATAGCAATCTGATAGCTAATCTCTCAATCAACCAGAGCCGGTACCAAAATCCGCACAGAAAGTGTAGAGTGCAGTATCACTACAACCGACCCCATATACTGGTAAGTGTCAAGCCTAACCTCGACGAAGTAGTGACGAGGCTAAGACAAGACTCCTACAATCAAACCTGTACAATTTAACAATATATATATATATATATATATATACTGATAACAGTAATGAAGAACTAGACATGAAGTATCAGGAGGGGGGAAACATGTTGAGGGGAATACGAGATAAAGAACTAAAACAAAATGATAACATGAACAACAAATCTACTATGACCCAATAGGAACCAGTGAACACAGTAAAAGAAGAATGCACTGCATCACCCTTCGTGCTTTTACTCTCATCCTCACCATGAAATTAATAGGAACGACACAACATCACCCTTCGTGCATTAACTCTCATAACGTGGCAGGACACTATTACACTCACAACATAGCACGACATCACCCTTCATGCAATAACACTTTCAATCTCACATAAAGTCAATAGAAACGGCACGACATCACCCTTCATGCATTAACACTCTCCCTTACCATAATGCAATGAACAAATCACAACAGCGAGAGAAAATAACAAGTACAAGTCCTAATTCCACATTTGGTAACTTCGAAATGAATACTCAAATATTACCAAAAGATTCGTAAACATGATAAAAGCAATCGAGTTAACAATGCTAGTCTAAACATGGATAATGTGAACAAAGGAAGCTATAATTGCAAGAAACTAAACCGCACCCGCATGCTTTAACCCGACTACAATGCATAGGTACTTGTCACCTCACATATATGTTGTTCCCAATAATTAAACAAGTAGAAATTAGCCAAACAATTCCAATTCCCTCAAGACAAGGTTAACCACGACACTTACCTCGCTCAAATGTTCCAAACTCAAGCTCAACCACGGCCTTTCCTTTCACCCAAGACTCCGAACCGATAGAATCTAGCAAATTATCAACCAAACAATTCGATTTAAGCCTTAGGAACTACCCATGATTGTAAAGAATTCACTTTACGCCATTTTTGAAAAAGTCAACACCCGGGCCCGCTTGGTCCAAACCCAAATTTTGGACTAAAGCTCGATTATCCATTCACTCCCGAGCCCGGTTATGTAATTTGTTTTGGAATCTGACCTCAATTTTAGGTCTAAACCCTCAATTTACCAAATCCCTAGTTTCTTCCCCAAAACCCCCGATTCCACCATGAAAACTTTAGATTTTAGGTTGAATCTTAGGAAAAACGTAGTGGAAGATTGAAAGAAATTAGTTTAAGATCACTTACTAATGTTTTGGGAAAGAAAAGTTCTTTGAAAAATCGTCTCTTGTGTTTAAGGTTTTGAAAATTTGAGAAATGAACAAAAAATCCCCTCCAAAGTCATTTTGATCAGTTGTAGGTGTCACATTTGCGACCTAGGATCCGCAAATGCAAGCCCCGCAAATGTGAACAACCTATAACAAATGCGAAGGTATCCCCATTCTTGTTATCATCGCAAATGCGAGCCTGACCATTTTCGCAATGGCGACCATGTGATCGCAAATGCGATCATTGCAGTCCCCCATCCCACTTCGCAAATGTGAAGGAATGTTCGTAGATGCGAAGATCATGAGACCCAACTATTCTTCGCAAATGCGACAAATAGCTCGAAAATGCGGAACCTGCTGAGGTCGCAAATACGATGCCTGATCTCACATTTGCCAGATCATAGGGCTACACCACCAATGTTGTAAGTCTAAATTTTTACTCTATAACCTATTCGAAACTCACCCGAGCCCTCGGGGCTTCAACCCAAACATGCACACAGGTCTAAAAATATCATATGAACCTTCTCGCGATCAAAACAGCAAATTAATACCTAGAACTACGAATTGAACACCAAATCAAATTAAATTTTCAAGAAAGATTTGAATCTTCTATTTTCACAACCGGACGTCCGAATCACGTCAAACCAACTCCGTTTTTCATGAAGCCTTTAACTTTCTAATTTTGATAAAGTCCGATATCTCGTGCTACATACTTTCGAATTCGATTTCGGGCATACGTCCAAGTCTCAAATTATAGTACGGACCCACCGGGATCATCAAAACACAAATTCGGGTCTATTTATTAAAAATATTGACCGAAGTCAACTCAAATTAAGTTTAAGGGAAAAATCCTTAATTTCACAGTTTTTAACATAAAAGCTTTTCGGAAAGATGCGCAGATTGTGCACGAAAATCGAGGAAGGCTAAAACATGATTTTTAATTCTTCAAATCACAGAATTAGGTTCCAGAACATGAGATAACTTATCAGGTCATCACATTCTCCACCTCTAGCACAACCGTTCGTCCTCGAACGGACATAAAAAAGTACTTGAACTGGTGAATAGGTGGGGATATCATGTTTCACTCGGACTCCCATATAGCTACCTCGACGGGCTGACCTCTCCACTGCACTTTGATTGAAGGATAACTCTTTAATCTCGACTAACGAACCTGCCGGGCTAGAATGGCCACTGGCTCCTCCTCATATGTCAAATTCGTGTCCAACTAGACAGAGCTGAAATCTAACACGTGGGACGGATCGCCGTGAAACTTCCGGAGCATGGAAACATGGAATACCCGATGAACTTGTTACACCTTATATTTTTGTACGTGGAAGTACGTCATAAGTAAATTGATATAAGTTTGGAAATGAGATTTATTTTGGGATTATAAGTATTACAATATTTCAAACAAGTTATAAGTTAATTCGTGAAGGCGAGAGGGTAAGTGAATTGAATAAAATGAATTTCATCTAAGTTTGACATTTTAGGATAAAATAAGGCCCGAGCTAAAATACCCGATATTTATGGACTAGTACCATACGAGATACAACATGGCCATGTTAGCAAGATGTACAAAGTGTGTTAAAATTGAGCAGTATTTTAAGTAATTTGAGATAATTCTTAATTATGTGGATATTTGATTAATTGTGGATTTTTGGTGAAAGATTAACCATGTAATTAAAGAAATCGGTGGATAAAATTTGGATAAGTTTAAATCCACCCAACGTCGCAGACATTAAGAGCTAAAAGAATGACTCATGAATTAAAGTGCAACATGGCACATTTGGAAAATTAAGAGGGCTAAGTCATCAAAGTTAATGGGGGGCCTACCAACCAGCATTCTTGAAGAATTCATTTTTCAAGTGCTAAGCTTCATTTTGGATGAAAACAACTTATGGATAATACTCCAACAATTCAACCAAAATAATCTCTTATCATCTTTCCAAATTTTCTTCAAAATGTGACATTTACATTTAAGATTTTTCATAATCTGCGGCATATAGTGTACATATAGAAGGTCCATGATAGTTTAAACGTCAAGGGAAGTGACAAGAAATTAAATGTTGAATGGTTACTGGGTTTTGAATGAATTGAAGATCTGATACAACATTAGCGCTGTTATAATAACAATCTAGATATGTTAAGCAACATACATATGGTTTGGTGTTAACCTTTTGAGTGTAACAGAATATCATACAAAATATTTTCCTATAACGGTCTGCCGTTATGTGTTATCGCAATTGACGTGTGTTAAGGGGTTGTCAAGAGAATTGACTCAGGCATGTTAAGGCTTTCCCTTATTTCTTTTTGGCATGATCCATACAATAAAAATGAAATGAGCAAATACACAACTTCCATAAATGACTCTATTCATAGTAATACTAGAGATGCTTATATTCTTGATTTCCCATAAGTCTTATTATTCTATCGTCTGTTCATGGGTCTCAGAAAATACACTCAGCCCATTCTTATTTTCCCTGACAATGGACGCACTGACACACCATATTTAAGAGGAGGTGCCATGGTGTATGTTATTCGTTGATGATATAGTACCGATTGATGAGACGCGAGGCGGTGTTAACGAGAGGTTGGAGGTTTGGAGACGGACCCTTGAGTCTAAAGATTTCAAGCTGAGCAGGACTAAGACTGAATACGTGGAGTTCAAGTTCAGCAGCGTCCTGGTTGAAGCGGACGTGGACGTGAGGTTTGATTCACAAGTCATCCACAAGAAAGGGAGCTTCAAGTACCTGGGGTCGATTATTCAGGGGAATGGGGATATTGACAAGGATGTCATGCACCGTGTAGGAGTGGGGTGGATAAAATGGAGGCTAGCGTCTGGTGTCTTGTGTGATAGGAAGGTGCCTCCGACACTTAAAGGAAAGTTCTATAGAACGGTGGATAGGCCGGCCGTGTTGTATGGTGCAGAGTGCTGGCCAGTGAAGAATTCTTATACACTAAAAATGAAAGTTGAAGAGATGAGGATGTTGAGATGGATGTGCGGACACACGAAGGTAGATAAGATTAGGAATGACGATATTCGGGTGATGGTGGGCGTGGCTCCCATGGAAGACAAGATGCGGGAAGTTAGGCTTAGATGGTTCGGGAACGTGAAGAGGACAAGCATGGATGAACCACTGAGGAGGTGTGAACGGCTGGCTTTGACGGGTATGAGGAGAGGTAGAGGACGGCCTAAGAAATATTGGGGAGAGGTATCAGGCATGACATGGTGCGGATACATATTTCCAAGGACATGGCCCTTGATAGGAAGTTGTGGAGGTCGAGCATTAGGGTGGTGGGTTAGGAGATAGTTGGCTAGTGTGATAGTGTCTTGTTTTAGGCTGCTAGGGACTCCAATTGTGTTCTTAATCTTTAGGGTCGAAAATTAGGCTATAGTAAGTTTAGCGGCCCTTTGTGTACATATTAGTCCCCTGCGTATGTAGTATTGTGCCTTTGTTGATGCTTAGTGTTACTACTTTGCTCGCTATTTTCTGGTTATTGCGTTGTCGATGTTATCTGTCTTGATTCTTTTCCTGCTACTGATATATTGTCTCTCTCTTTCTTGTTCCGAGGGTCTACCGGAAACAACCTCTCTACTCCTCCAGAGTAGGGGTAAGGTCTGCGTACACACTACCCGCTTCAGACCCCACATGTGGGATCTCACTGGGTTGTTGTTGTTGTTGTTGATAAAGTCTGTTCCATGATATTAATCAGAGGTATAATGGTCTTATGACGTTCCGAGATATTTTATTGACGTACTTCTCATGCATTGCATTCACTTATACATGTATATTGACCCATGACCAGACGACATTATATACGCGTATATATATATATATATATGTATATATATATGTGTGTGTGTGTGTGTGTGTGTGTGTGTGTGTTTGTGTTATGGAAAAAGGTTACGGTATTATATACGCACCACCACCTGATCAACTAGTATAAGTTGATGAAGTTGCCCACAGTGGCCGGGATGATATGATGGGTTCCCTCAGAGGCTTGATGATGTTATGAACACATGTACCTATGAACACATGACATTCATACGCATATGCATGACACTATAGGTATTACATGATTTACAGAGTTATCCAGACTTACATGTCGAGTTTTTTAGTCCATGTTTCTTTCATGTTTATTGTCTATTATTTATTGATTGTCATTCCTTACATACTCGGTATATTATTTGTACTAACGTCCCTTGTGCCTAGGGACGCTGCATTTCATGCCCGCAGGTCCCGGTAGACAGGTCGAGAGCCCTCCAAGTAGGCTATCAGCTCAGCGGAAGATGTTGGTGCGTTCCATTTGCTTGTGAGTTCCTTGTTTGGTTAGTATGGTTTAGACGTGTATTGTTTGGTATGGCGAGACTCTGTCCCGACCTTTATGAAAATTATGTATTCTTAGAGGCTTGTAGACAGATATCATGTATGTAAATTATTGTATGGCCTTGTCGGCCTATGTTCAGTGTACAAGTGGTTATTTTGGTCTTATAGGCCCATATGTCTTATATATAAGTTGGTATCACATCACGAACTCTACGGTCGGCATAAATCTTCTGCCTGGACTGAGCTGTGACAAGTCGATCCTGAATAATCTTGACCTTATCAAAGGCATTCTGTACTAGATCTGTACACAACAACCGAGCCTCTCCCGGCTTGAACCACCCAACTGGCGATCGGCACTGCCTACCGTATAATGCCTCATGGGGAGTCATCTGAATTCTCGAGTGGTAGGTTTTGTTGTTGGAGAACTATGCAAGGGGAAAGAACTGATTCCACAATCCTCCAAAGTCTATAACACATGCGCGGAGCATATCCTTCAAGATCTGAATAGTGCGCACGGACTATCCGTTCTTCTAAGGATAAAACGCTATGCTCTATTCAACCCGCCTGCCGAAATCATGCTGTACTTCCCTCCAGAAGTGCGAGGTGAACTGTGTACCTCGATCAGAAATGATAGACATGGGCACACCGTGAAGATGGGCGATCTCGCGAATACAAATCTCTGCCAACTGCTTCGAAGAATAGGTAACTGCCACAGGAATATAATGCGCTGACTTAGTCAGCCTGTCCATAATGACCCAAACGGCATCAAACTTCCTTTGAGTCCGTGTGAGTCCAAAAACGAATTCCATAGTGATACGCTCCCACTTCCACTCAGGAATCTCTATCTTCTGAAGCACACTACCGGGTCTTTGATGCTCATACTTGACTTGCTGACAATTTAGGCACTGAACTACATAAACAACTATATATTTCCTCATCCTCCTCCACCAATAATGTTGTCGCACGTCCCGATACATCTTTGCAGCGCCCGGATGAATAGAATGCCGGGAACTGTGGCACTCTTCAAGAGTCAACTCACGAAGTCCATCAACATTAGGCACACAAACACGACCTTGCATCCTCAAGACCCCGTCATCCCCAACAATAACCTTCTTGGCACTACCGTGCCGCACTGTGTCCCTAAGGACCAACAAATGAGGGTCGTCATACTGTCGATCTTTGATACGCTCAAACAAAGAAGATCGGGCGACTGTGCAAGATAAAATACGGATGGGCTCTGAAATATCCAACCTCACAAACTGGTTGGCCAAAGTCTGAACATCTAATGCTGGCGGCCTCTCACCAACTGGATTGAACTCAAGGTTGCCTATACTCGCTGCCTTTTTACTCAATGCGTTGGCCACCACATTGACCTTCCCATAATGATACAAGATGGTGATATCATAGTCTTTTAGTAGCTCCAACCACCTTATTTGCCTCAAACTGAGATCCTTTAGCTTGAACAAATAATGAAGGCTCTGATGATCAGTGAAAACCTCGCACGACATGCCATAAAGATAGTTCCACCAAATCTTCAGCGCATGAACAATGGTGGCTAACTCTAAATCATTGACAAGGTAATTCTTCTCATGAACCTTAAATTGCCGCAACGCATATGCAATCACCCTGCCCTTCTACATCAATATCACATTGAGCCCAACACAGGACGCGTCACAATATACCGTGTAAGATCCTGAACATGTGGGATACACCAACACCAACGTTAGAGTTAAAGTTCTCTTGAGTTCCTGAAAGCTTGCCTCACACTCGTTCGGTCATCTGAACGGGGCACCCTTTTGGGTCAGCTTGGTCAGCGGGGCTGCTATAGATGAAAACCCCTCCACAAATCGACGGTAGTAGCCCGCCAAACCCAAGAAACTCCTGATCTCCGTAGCTGAAGAGGGTCTAGGCCAGTTCTGAACTGCCTCAATCTTCTTAGGATCCATCTGACTGCCCTCTGCTGATACAACGTGCCCCAATAAAGCGACTGAATCCAACCAAAATTCGCACTTCAAAAATTTAGCATATAATTGGTTGCCTCTCAAAGTCTGAAGCACAATCCTAAGATATTGCTCTTTCTCTTCTCGACTACGGGAGTAGATCAATATATTGTCAATAAACACAATCACAAAGGAGTCCAAATAAGGCTTGAACACTCGGTTCATCAATTCCATGAATGTTGTTGGGGCATTTGTCAACCCAAAGGACATCACTAGTAACTCAAAATGATCGTCCCGAATCCAAAAGGCTGTCTTAGGGACATCAGATGCCCTAATCCTCAACTGATGATAGTCGGACCTCAAATCAATCTTCAAAAACACCTTGCCACCCTGAAGTTGATCAAATAAATCATGAATCCTTGGCAATGAATACTTGTTCTTGATGGGTACTTTGTTCAACTGCTGATAATCTATGCACATCCTCATCAACCAATCCTTCTTCTTCACAAACAACATAAGCACCCCAGGGGGAAACACTAGGTCTAATGAAGCCTTATCAAGAAAATCTTGCAATTGTTCCTTCAATTCTTTCAATTATGGCGGAGCCATACGGTATGACAGAATGGAAATGGGTTGAGTGCCCATAGACAAATCAATACAGAAATCAATATCCATGTCAGGTGGCATCCCCGGCAGGTCAGCAGGAAATACCTCTGGAAACTCACGAACAACTGGCATGGAAATCATAGATGGAACGTCTGCACTAGATTCACGAACATAAGCCAAATTAGCTAAACACCCCTTCTCGACCATACACCGAGCCTTCATATAAGAGATAACCCTACTGGTAGAATGGTCATGTCACGACCCAAAACGGAGGATCATAACTAGCACCCGGGCCATACTTGTCGAGCACCAATGTACATTTTATCTAACCTTCCTTATTATCTGTAAGGGCCGACGAGATCAATATAAATGGTGGATTTGGATCATGAACAACCAACAATGAAAGATAATGGCATGAACATACATCACATAGGATGACAAGACTGCCAAGAAACTACATATAAGGTACGAGCTACCACGCTTCCATAAAAGACTATACAACAAAAAATCAGCCAACAAGGCATACCAAACTATGCATGAGTCAACACATGTCTATAAGCCTATAAAGAAGCATAAGTGCTGCAACATTGCCGGACCAGGGCCCCGACAAACCCATAATATCTATAACAAAAATGCATACCAAGGCCACAACAAGTCTCAAGAAGGGATCTCGCCAATAACCTCTAAACTAGGAAGCCTACTATGGTGGGGGAGTTTTGCCTACCTGTCTATCAGGACGTGCAGCACGAGATGCCACGCCCACAAAAAAAGAGGACGTCACTACGAATAAAGTATTGAGTATGTAAGGCAGAAAAACATAAGTAAGAACAGTAATGGAAACAGGGATAGAGAATATACAACGTGTAACATTTGGGTACCTCTGAGGGCTACTGACATGAAATGCGTGATACATACATATATATACAAACTTTGAAAACATACGCCAATGTGGTAATCGCCATCATCATATCTTACTCGGCCGTAATAGGCTCGGTAAAACATACCCGGCCACATGGAGTTCAGTAAAATCCAATTGATCAGTGGTTGCACAATAGGTGACGTTCCCGACCGACTATAGCGCGGCTCGGTGGAGTAATATATATATATATATATATATATTACTCCACCTTGAC
>ML250071.1:50853-106068 GCA_005239495.1 Nicotiana undulata | reverse complement strand
ATATATATATATATATATATATATATATATATATATATATATATGTATGTATGTATATATATAATGCATGTAGGACTCATTGTAATCATATTCTGAACCTTTGGGAGTGACGTAAAGTCGATATTCTCTGTAAACGTTATTAGGACTAACTCTTCATAAAGAATCTTATAAGAATCAGGAAGTACCAACAACATTGATAACATAATATTAGGAGAAGCAACCTCAACATCAATTGTTCCATAAGAAGGGATACAATGTAAGTGTTGCTAGCTTCTAAGAGTACAGTATCTTTGAAAGCTCGTTCATTGCATTATGTACAATTGGAGTCATGAAAAAGAAGGAAAGGGATAGCCTCACATACCTTGTATTTACTGCCCAGCCTCAAGCTATGCAAATGTCACGACTCCTTAGTCTACAATAAGAGAAACGACATTATCGCTATCGTTTAAGCATCGTAACTATTACGTATCGACCTCTACCTATTTTACGATGAAATGGACAATACCTCCCTTATATATATGACTTCACACAAGTCAAAACAATCACCAAACAGCCCAAACAACATAGTAATAATCATATTGAGCCTCCCAAAATAGTCCACCAACCAACAACATTACTACCAAGCCTTTCGATATATATTTCACAAGTTCTAGCTTCAATGACTTAGCTGCAACTTGGAAAATCCTAAATACATGTAGAGTAAGAGGTTCCTTGCCTTTAAACAGAAATAACAACTCCAATTTTACCTTAATTGTCCACGAAATATTTCTCAAATGCTGCCGCAAGAACAAGGAAGCGAAACTAGCAATCAATTAGGGGTTTTCGGCACTAGAATCCCTTTAGAAGACTTGAAATCACCTAGGGTTGATATTAAAAACATGAGAGACTGTTTACAGAACATAAAACACTTAAAACAACCTCCCAGACGAGCTGCAACAACACATACATCAGCAACAACTAGAAGAACAAGAAACTTACTAGCGCCACGGGATTTCCGACACTTGATTTGTGTTGTTTGCCCTTTGTTTAGTCTTGGATCATGAGAGAAACTTGGGAGAGTGTTCTTAGGGTTATAAGGTCTGAATATTACTGAAATATAATGACTAAAAACGGGGTTGAGGCATCTTAAATATATCAATATGTTTAAAACCGCCTATGTGGGCCCCATAGAGAGCTGTTTGGCGCAGTCTTGCTAAAATGAGAATATCTCTATACTCCGAGATCGTATTGACGAACGGTTTAATGAGTTTGAAACTAGATTCATAGATATTCAATTTGGTGGGTAGATGACCCCGCAAGTCCAAGGAAATTAGGAGAAACGTAGAGCAACATTTGACCTAAAGTTTAAGTAATGTTATGAACATAAGTTGCGGCAACGTTTGTCAACTTTTGTTTCATAACTCGTTTGACTTCAAGACTTATGTTATGGATATTATATGATTCAAATACCTTAAAAACGAACTCTTGATAATATTAATAACCTTTAGGTTTACCCAAAAAGTATGGGTTACAACATCCTTGATTCGTTTAACTTCTAATACTTGTTAACCACCTTTATACACCCTTGTATCATTTAAGACCAATAAGATTAACTTTTTATCATCTCAAAGATAATATCTTCACAGATTTACATCAACAAACTTATGGCATGAACCAACTTACGTGAATATTTTTTGTAATAGGCCAGGAGTCCCTCTCCACTATAATCGAGGCAACCCCGGCAAGGCAAAGGTCACCGTCTTGGCGTGACAGTCCAATATAGCGTTGTAAGGTGATAGTCAATCCATACCCGATATAACATCAAAATCAACCATATCGAGAAGTAGAAGACCTACACTAGTCTCAAGGCTCCCAATGGTGACCACACACGAACGATAAACTAGATCTACGATTATAGCATACCCCACAAGTGTGGACACGTATACAAGGGCACTAAATGAATCACAAGGAATAACAAAATATAAAGCAAAATAAGATGACACATAGGAGTAAGTGGAACCTGGATCAAATAGAATTGAAGCATCTCTACTGCAAATTGAAACAGTACCTGTGATGATGGCGTTGGATACTCAGCCTCAGGCCTAGCTGGAAAAGCATAGCACGGGGCTGGGCCCCACCACTCTGAACTACATCTCTAGGACGACCCTGTCTAGTTGGACTCCCCCTCTAGCGGCCTGACCTCCACCTCTAATGTTCAGACCACCACCTCTGGCTTCCTGACCCCTACCTCTAGTTGGTTGATCGGGCGATGCAGCACCCGGTGTGGGGACCATGGCACGAGAACCCTTATATTGTGAACTGCTTGATGCACGAAGGCAAAATCTAGAAATGTGCCTCATATCACCACAAGTATAATAAGACCTCGGTTGTTGTGACTGCTGGCCGTGAAACTAACCCTGTCGACCTGAGTAACAACCCTAAAAACTTTGGAGTGGAGGTGCACTGATAGGAGCTGGTGGTGCACCGTAGGCTAGCTGATTAGGATAAAGCATATAAGGGCCACGACCACCTAGAGCACAGTGGGATTCCTAGAGTGTTGAATGAAATGGCCTGGGAGTATGGCCTCTACCAAAAGTACGTCTGCCTCTAGATGTGGAACCGCTGAACCACCAGAATGATGAGGTCTCTTGTCAGACCCCTGACCTCCCTGAGCAAGAACCATCTCAACTAGTCTGGCGACATTGCTAGACTCCTGAAAAGAAATCTCACTCCCAGTTTCCTTAGCCATCTGCAACTTGATAGGCTGAGAAATCCCCTCAATAAACCTCCTCACCCTCTCTCTCTCGGTCGTAAGTAGAAGAAGAGCATGATGGGCCAAATCCACAAAATGGGTCTCATACTGAGTAACAGTCATACTGCCCTGATTGGGAGAAACTTCTCCAGGAAGAGCTGAGAGAACTGGTCCCAAGTAAGAGCAGGCGACCCCACTAGTCTTGTCAATAAATATTCTCTCCACCATTTCTTGGTGGAACCATTCATCTGAAATGCAGCAAAATTGACCCTATTGGTCTGTACTATACCCATGTTCCGTAGAACCTCATGACAGTTGTCAATGTACTCCTGGGGGTCCTCTGAAGATGTGATGAGTGGTGATTTTACCACTCATTTTAGCCTCTTTTCGTTAGATTTTGCATCCTTAAATGATAACATGAGGTCGTTTATAGCGTGTATTGCTCGAATTTCAGGGAAATGATGCCATGAAGTGATTGGTGTTGAATTGAAGTGGAGTTGAGCACAAATTGGTGAAAAATGTACAAAAATCTCTGGTGATACCACACCTGTGGACTCTTGACCGCTGGTGCGACCTCGCACCTGCAGAGTAGGGAACGCACCTGCGAAGAAGGCTTAGTTGCACAACAGCCGCACCTGCGGAACCGCAGGTGCGGTATGTGGTCCACATATGTGGAGTAAGAATAAAACACCTGGAACGCACCTGTGATTGGGTTTCCGCTTCTGCGGCACCGCACCTGTGATTGGGTTTCCGCTTCTGCGGCACCGCACCTGCGAGGATTCTTCCGCAGGTGCGGCCAACGGGAATCAACACTGGATAGAAATGTAAAATCATATTTTCTCATTCCCAACACATATATACTTGACCTAGCAGATCTTTGGACATCTTTTGGCATTATAAAACATTATTTGGAGTCTTGAAGAAGAGAAAAAAACATTTGTGGAAGCTAAAGTTTGCACACACACTTGGGTTTTGAAGATTTCAATCTTGTGGTTAAGTTTTTCTTACCCATGTATGTTTGTTTCTTCATTTCCCTACTTTGTATTGAATATTTAAGTGTGTAGTATTTATTTCCAACACTTGAATCTTGTTTATGTAAATATTCATATTTAAAATGTGGATTAAATACCTTGTTGTGCTTATGTATTGAATGATTTTTAGTTATTTATGAAGTGAGTTATTGTTACTTTATTTATACTTGTTCTTTAATATTTCCAAATGGATTAGCTAACTCTAGGACTCTCCCATTAACTCTGAATTAATTTTGGAAAAGATAATTTGGGGTTGGGAAAGATTAATTAATAAGAACTTGAGGCTTTAACCCTCATTTTATAGATTCTACCTAGGAATAGGATTGAACTACTTGTAGCCATATTCGGGAGTGCTTAATCTCTTAATTGGGTTAGGAATAATACAATTAGGAAGTCTTGTTAGTCTTTGGAAAAAGCTAATTAAGAATTATTATCCGTGGCTAATTGACATAAACTCGCTCATATTTGTAAAATCGTGAAATACATTGTATCGTTACTTGAGTGTAATTCCCGAAGCATCCACACTTGTTGCCATTGATCATTTTACTTTCTTTATAGGTTAGTTCATATACTTGCAATTAGATATAAATATTTTCACAACAAAAATCTAAGTCTTTGGCACTGCGCGATAAGTGATAATTCTCTTACATTCCTAATCGCCTCCATATTGTTCTCTGTGGGATTCGACCCAACCTAGTTGGGTTGTTATATTTGACATCGACCGCTTACACTATTTTAAGGTGTAATTTGAGAGTATCAAATTTTGGCGTCGTTGCCAGGGAACAATTGGCGTAATGTAGGTTGTTTGAGAAATAAACATAAGTGTTTTGATACAAAGTTGTGAATACTTGTGTAATTATTTTTCTTGCTTATTTTCTTAATTTAAAAAAAAATATGACATCATACAATGAAAATTGGTCGGATGGTAGTTGTCCATACTTTGATGACCCTTGTCCTTATTGTGGAGGACCACACTCGTGGCAAAATTATTTAAATTCTCCCGGAGATGGATTGTGCGCACAATCTCAAACCCTTGAGTGGAGTATTTGTGATAGGTGTGGTTGCCAAAATGGTCATTGGTGTGATTGTGTATATTTGTCCGTCCCTTCTCCAAGCCCCCACTATGATGATTCTACTTTTTGTGATGAAAATTTTAGGGGTGAAGAAGTGGAGGAAATTGAGCATGGCAGAAATGGAGAGTTCAAGCTCATGTTGGAATGCTTACTTGAAGAAGGAAAGCATGAGCAAAATGCCCCTGAAGAGCTTTTGGAGAATAGTCTCCAAAATGAATTGGCACTTGAAATGTTTCACTCACAAATGGATGAAATGATTGAAGCTTCAAGGGTTCAAAAAGCCTTGGAGGTGAGTGATAGCCAAGAACCTTCCTTGGAGGTTGAAGTTGAAAATTCTTCCTTGGAACTTGAACAAAGCCAAGAAGAACTCTCAAATTCTCAAAATGAGAGGATGATGCTCATGTTGGAGGCCATTCTTGAAAATGAGGAAAAGCACAACTTTGCACTCGAGTGCTTGAAACATGAAGTGACTCAAAATGATGAACACATCCGCACCTTGGAGGATCAAATGCAAGCATTGATGGAGGCTCATCATGCCTCTCAAGTTGAAAGTGTGGATGGAAGCCAAGAAGAGTCCAATTCCGAGGGTGAAGGTGAGCTTTACTTTCAGGAATCAAGACTTGAACATCCGCCAAAGGACTCCATGAGTGTTTGTGATGCCAATAAAAATATGGAATTAGAGTCAACCGGGGTGATTGAAAATTTGGCTGAATTGACTCTATTCCGGGGGAAAAAGAAGATGTCAAAATCCGGAAAACTTTGCAAGTTGGAGGTTTGAAGGCACATTCCAAGCATTTTTCAGCATTGGAATTATGTGGTGATACGGAAGTTGAATTAGATGGATCAATGGAGGATTGCAAGGAGGAACCATGCATCTTACAATTTGAGGAAACAAGAAAGCAAAATGACATACCTCACATGAAAGCCAAGAAGTGCAAAATGAAGAATTTGAGGATTGGCTTGATCATCTACTTACCACCCCCACCGCCCGTGGTCACAAGCTTTATTCCAAGCTAGGTGCTCAATTCATATCATCAAAGTGGCGAGAAAAGTGGTAAAGTTGTCTTGCGTCATGCCACGACGTTAAATGCAGCGTTTGGTGGGAGGCAACCCATCGGTTTTCAAAAATTTTGGTCATTTTTTAAATTTTCCTTTTTAGAATAGCTTATTATATTTTTTCTAACCAATCAACTAAGTTTCAGAATTTTTGGAGTTGGTTTGAGCAGGTCGGGATGTCCGGGTAGCCAAAAACAGTGTGGGTGAAACACAAACAAAGTTGATGGGCTACACTGATCAACTCTGCGATGGGGCCAGTGCAAAATGCAATCGCAGAGTTCTATGTGTGAGCCAAAGATGCGATCGCACAATTGGAAGAAAGATTGTTGATCCCAGGTATTTCCGCACCTGCGGTCATGAAATCGTCAGGTGCGGTACCGCAGCAGCGATTTTTGAAGCGCAGGTGCGGCTCTTCCGCATGTGCGATTTGTTTCTCGCACGTGCGCACCCACAGGTGCGGTTTATTCTCCGCAGGTGCGTAGATCATGCAAGTGAAATCCCTACATTTCACTTCATCAGGTAATTTCATTCTAAGTATTTTCCCCAGCACCCAAAATCCCCCATCTCTCAAAATTCCCAACACACTGTGCCCTACCCGTTGAATTCTCCATTGCACTCACAAGACCCAGGTATTCTCACCTCCTCACTTCCTTCTTCTTCTCTATTTTTCTTTAATTGTATTCCCTATCTTTTCTCAGGCCTTCACTGACCGGTTGTGTGTTTTTATTTACTTTTTTTTTTGTATTTTTTTTTTGTTTCCCCTTTGATTTAGGATAGTGTTAGGGTGAGGATTTGGTTGAGTGTAGAATATGTGTGATGGTTTCATCGAAGCACCAATTATGGGGAAAATATGAGTACACATTTCATGTGAAGAGGGAGTAAATGTTAACTGCCCACAATGTGTTCGGCATAGTGTCCAAAAGAAATTTGTAATCGAGGAACCTAAACTTCAGTGTTAACGAAGTTGGAAATCAATTCGTACACTAATATGGAAGTCTTGAGTACAGATTAATTACCATCAACAATGCCCCATTTGAAAATTCTGGGCAGTTGAACCTTGGGACAACAGTCCGCAGGTGCGAGCATATTTCCGCAGGTGTGGCTTCGCACCTGTGAGTCCCTCACCGCAGGTGCGAACTTCTCCGTAGGTGCGCCACTTGTTCTGCATATGCGCAACCGCACCTGCGACTGAAGTTCCACAGGTGCGGAAACTGGACAGAAATGTGGAAAACAGAGAGTTTGCAAATGGCCTCTCCCGGGCCCGTTCGACTTGGTTCTTTGGCCTAATTGCAGTGTTTTAATATGCTTAACAAGATTCCACTACTTGACTAACTTTGTTTTGATTTTTTTAGGTACTTTGAGCTAAAAATGGACCCGAACTCAAACATAAATGCTCCAACCAGTCATGAAATTGAGGAGGATGTTGGGGTACACTTTGACGATTACCGGTTCATGTCTGCTGACTGTCAACGCTGGTATTATGACGACTTCCTAACCAAGAAATTGATGCTTGAGAAAGGGATCGCGAAGGATAAATTGGCCGAGTTACTCCCGGATATCTATGGCCGGTTGCAATCCTCTGGGTCGCCGTGCTTCATTCCTACTCCTTGCAAGGCTAATGAGACGAGGGTTTGCGAGTTTTACGCCAACCTCAAGCGTACAAACTACGCCGACCCTAAACTCACCATCATAGGCAAGACGGTAAAGTTCGGGGTGGAAGAAATTAATGATGCCCTCGGGATTCCAAACCATCCGATTGAGCCACTACAAGAGAAAGATCACTCCAAAAATGCGGCATGGCTTTTTTCCAAGTTGTATCCTGAAAGCGTGAGAGAATAGTGGGCAAACAAAATAAAAAGCTTGAAGTCCATCGACTTTACAGTCGAAGCTAAGATATGGTTGTATATACTGTGTAACAGGGTGTCTCCCTGTGGGAATGTCTCAGTTGTGACTTATATCAGAGCCCTGATAATTGCTTGCCTTCTTGATGGCATCCCAGTGAATGTAGGCTATTATATTCTGAGGGAGATGCGATAGTATTTTCTTGACGATGGCGCAGGGTTAATGTTCCCTTCTCTGATTACTGAGTTATGTAGGCGGGCAGAGGTCGAGGAGCACAACACTGATCAATGGGTACCCGCCGACAAACCCTTCCACCCGTTAAGAGTCAAGGGTGAGGGTGGTGCAGTAAAAAGAAAAAAGAGGAAGGTCACCACCACCACGTCCGGATCCGGATCCTCCTCATAGCCTGCTACAGCAAAGGGTCCTTTTGGAGAGATGAACTTCCAGTTAGCTATCATGCGGGACCTAGTGTCCAAGCTCCCCACTGGGCCTTCCCACTACCAGCCTCAGCCTCCACCTGATTACTACTCCAGGGCTGAGATGCAGCAGTACTTTGAGACTCAATATAAGATGGAAACATCTCTTACACAGCTTGACACCGCCTACACCAGCTTGGCCAAGGCACATGTTGACCTGAAGGAGTCATTTGACAAGGAAAGGAGAAAAATAAAAAGAAAGGTAAACTACTGGTCAAAGTGTGGAGAGGAGTCAAGGCGATCTTCAGGTGGGGGAAGCCAATCAAGAACATGCCAGTTGCGGATGCTGATGATAGTGAGGACTACTCATTCATGACCGATTGTGACGATGCCGATGCGGATGATGAGGTCGAGAGTTCTCAGCAGCATTGACCAGCCTTTTCTCCTGCAGTCTGCTACTCTGATGCAGACCTAAGGGAGACCCTCAAACTATGCTCTTTATTTTGATATTTTTCAGTGGGGACACTGCAATATTTTTAGTTGGGGGTGGCTTTTGCACATTGTATCTATTATGACTTTATTTATGACTTTGTTTATGATATTGTCTGTGTGCCCTTGTCGGGCTTCTTGGTTGTGTATGGATACTATGTGCCCTTGCCGGGCTTATTTTGGATTATCATGTGTTTCTCTCTGAGCTTGGTGTGATTAGTCTATTTTTATTTTTATTTTTTCTTGTATCATTTATTTTCTTTAGTAGTTGCTTTTATTTTAGTTTTTAGCTTTTTAGTAGTAGCTTTGTTCTTTAGCTTTTTTTTTCTTAATAATACTTCCTTGGGTTTTCTTTATGCTACGGTTCTTTACCAAGGAACATTTTTGAAGTGAACCGGGTGACTTTTCCCTATGATAGATGGTGTGACAACTTTCTTAAGGGAAGTAGTCTTGTTTTGCTAGGAGGAGACTTTTGGATTATTTGGTACTAAAGAAATTATTCTCTTGTATGTGAAATGTGAATTAAGAATACACCTACGAATTTTGGTTTTGAATTAAAATAGTAAGTTTCATGGTGAAGAATGATTTTTGTGATAAGATTTTGGCTCTTTTAGTGACTCGTTGCCCACTAGTTTAACAAATATTGCTCTAGACTCCTATTAGAAAGTGAAATTGATCCGTCTTGATTTATTCATGTGCCATGTGCGTTAGTATTCGTATAAATAAATCATATGTTCACTTCTATTATCTAGAACTTGCCTGGTTGGTCTTTCAATGCTAATGATAAGTATGTTTGGTTGGAGAAATGACCTTAGGCATTCTTTGTGTTATTTGAAAACCCCTATAGCCTTTCGAGCCACCATTGTATAGATATTATCACTAGTTACCCCATTTGAGCCTTTAAGCTTTTCTTTGGCCACCTCATTACAAACCTTTCCCTTTTGCAAAATAATTCCCTCTTTTGAACCCGTCCCTCCTTGAGTATTGAGAATGAGGAAAAAAATCTAAGTTGGGGGTGTGAGGTCAAAGTAGAAATTGGTAAGGTTGTATATTGAGTGTAGAATATATACCTCAAAATATTCATTTGAAATTATTCAAGCTCCAAAAGGAAAAATACAAAAAAAAAGAAGAAGAGATATATGTATTTATATAAATATGGGAGCTTTGAAGAGATTTAGTGAGGTATTTAAAGTGGTTCTATGTTGGTAACTAGATGCAAATGAGGCTATGTGATTTGAAAAGAAACAAAGTGCAACAAGAAAGAAAAAACATGAGTAGTGTTCAAGGAGGGTGTAGTCACTTGTTTCTCCAAATGTTTATCCTACCCTTTCCTAAACCTACATTACAAGCTTAAAAGTATTTATGGGATTTCCAATCGAATGTTCTTGAATAGGCGATGAATTAAAATAAAGGCAAGCCTATGGCATGATTGGTTGTAGCACTTGAAATTCTTTGTGAGTGTGAGTGTCTTTGTGAAATTGTCCCTTGTGTTGTTCTTGTAAATATGGTGATTTTGGGACTTTCTTTCTTGTGAGGGCACATGAATTAGGATGGAGTGGTGAAATTTACATATCCGAAAATGAGTGAGTTGAGCATATGTAGTAGACTAGTGCTTTTAAGTCACATCATGAGGCTTATTCTTGTCGCTTGATTATTTTGAAACTCCCTTTCACTTCTAGAAGTTGTTTTAAATGAGGGAGTTATTCGGGTAAGATGCATACTTGAGCCTAATTATTAGTACCAACCAAATCCATAAGTATAATATTTAGTTGGAGAATGTGATTTGTAAATGATTGCAATACAACTTGTGCTTGAAATGGTAGAACCTCATTGAGTTATTAGTTTTGATTTGCTTGAGGACAACACCTGCTTGGTCCGAACCCAAAATTTGTTTTTGAATCCGGTCTCAATTTCAGGTCTAAACCACCAATCAAAATTCGACTCTGGGCATACGCCAAAGTCTCAAATCATAGTACGGACCCATCGGGATAATCAAAACACAAATCCGGATACGTGTACTCAAGCGGGTATGCCCAAAGTCACAACCCTAGATATGGGTTTAGCTACTCATGGAAATAGAAGAGATTAAAGAAGAATTGAAGATAGATTCTATAATATTAGATTATGGGCATAAAATCTCGTGTTTAAAGACAAATCTTGTACAAAAATACCAAAACAGTAAAAGTAGGTGACTCGGGTGCTCTCCTAAAACATAACACCACCTAAAAATGACAAAAAGTTTTATTTATACTAAGCTGAAAATATCTGACAAAAATGCCCCTGCGGAGGTTGTGCAGCTCCATAATTCTGAGCGCGGACGCACACTTGCTTCTGCGGCCGCATAATTCTGGTGTGTTCCGCGTTCTTCACTTTGAATTCTAGTTTGAGCTGGACTTTTCGGACCGCAAATTCTGAGTGCGGCCGCGCTCATGATTATGCGGCCGCATAAAAGTGATGCGGTCCGCACTTCCTTGACTTTGGCTTTAAGAAACTCTCCAAATCTTCATCATTGCGGACCACACAATTGTGTGTGTGACCGCACTTGACATCCTACGGCTGCACACTTTTGTTGCGGTCCACACCCCATCATTTAGCCCAAGTTGACAACTCTATGATTCTCGTTCATCGCAGATCGCATAATTTTGATTACGGCCGAACAATATTGGTGCGGTACGTGTTCCATCATGTAGCCAAAATACCAAGTCTCTGAAACTCCTTCTTGCGGACCGCATGATTTTGATCGCGACCACAAAATAGCTTTTGCGGCCTCACAATATTCGTGTGGTCCCCACTTCAGGCCTCTTTGTCTTGTTTTTGTTTTTGTGACTTTTGACTCCTTTATGAGTGATTTTGATTCCTTTGGCTCATATTGAACAATTCCTGCAAGCAAGCACATTTCATTAGTTTTCGGAAATTCCTTTAAGTATTTTTGACCTAAAACACAAGTAAAGGAGAAAAAATAATAGGTCAAAATCCCTACTTATCAAAGGCTCACGAGATGGGGAATCGGGAAAGCATTACTAGCAAGAAAAATGGCTAGATGACCTTGAAGGATATTAATTGTTGGTCCCTGTTTTCTAGCTAAACTTGAAGGGTATCTAATTTTTTATCTCTCTTTTATTATTTAGTCTTTGTCTCTTCAAACTCTGTTGTCAGCTTTGCGGTCTTCTTCTCCATATAGGAGAGAATCGACCTATCAATTGCCTCGTCTTGGGCGAAAGTCATTATACCTTGCAATATAGCCCTGTAGCGCCAAAACTATCTCTTTGGAAGTCCGTATGCTATCCCTTTTTTTGGACAACTGACAAACATCCAACAATATCCTCTACGATTCTTCATCTGAAATGGGTGGTCGCTTACCTTGCTCATTCGGTGGCAAGCAGTGAATGTGATCCTCCACATTAGCCTTGTAGCGACCATTTTGTTAGAATATAGATAATTATTAACTATATAATATTATAAGAAATAATTTCAGGTTATAATAGTTATGGAACTTACATATGCAGTCTCCTCCCGGTCCTCGACCCATCTAGAAGGATCTGGCAGTGCCTTCTTCTTTCGGATGTGAGTTTCCATGAAGAACTCATAATGAGCCATCTTCCTCCCATATTTTTTTCCTACAAATATAATAAAACCTGTCAACTAAATTAAATATATCAATATAGTTCGATAAAAATAGATGTAAATATTTTAAGAAATTACCAGTAGTCTCCTCGTAGTCCCCATGCTCCTTACACCCACACATTGCAAGGAGCCTCCCTTCTCAGATGCTCGGGCCTTCTTTCCCTGTTCACTCCTCTTCTCGAATTACTCATTGGTCCCCCGCCTCAACAGATCCTCCCATATATCTAGTAGAACCCATGAAGGTTTCTTGCTCTTCTTTCGAGTAGAGGAGAAGGAATCAGATAAGTCTCTTACGGCATTTGAACACAAAATTTGCAAGAATTTCACTGTTATGCTGGTCCTCCTAGGCACACTTAGTGTGCAAATGAGGTGTGTCACGTTAGATGAAAACATTGTTTATATAATGCTTAAATATAGAAGAATCATATTAAAACCTTAAATTGGTTGAAAATTTGATGTTGGAGCTGCAGTGGAAAGTCACTCCAAGTCGCGTAGGATGCATTATACAAACGACCAAGAGCTTCAGTGATTATCTTTGTAGTCCGATGATTAGGTATGAACCTGCAACATACAATTACATTAAATAAACACGAGTAGCTATTACAATTCAGCAAAAATAAAAAAGTAATAAATAAATCTTACCCATTTCCCTCATGCTTTATGGTCATCTTATGATAACAATCATACCGCACTTCCTCTGGATCATCATTCTCCAATAATTTACACTTGTATACATATGACTAGAGTTGATGATTTATTCTCAATTGTTCATACTTGAATGCTTGATCCGTGACTAAATAAGAAAACAAATCTTGGCGCTTAATTGACTAGATGCTCCGATATAATGAGTGACTAGATGCTCCAAGACGTGTACAATCAACACAGTCTTGAATGTTTTATTCTCTATCACCTTATTAGTACTTTGCTCGGATACTTCATCGGTGGATCAATTGAAAAGTTCAATATTAACTTGTATCCAACTTAAAATAAATCATATCTAATATTCCTTGTATCCAATTATAATAAGTTGTTGCTAAAACTTAAATATTAATATAGCACTACACTTATAGAACTATACATTTTATTTTTAAATGTGTTATAGTAAGATTTAATCGAATATAATTTAATTTTCAATTGATCGGCTGATGAAGTATCTGAGCAATGTACTAACAAGGTGATCGAGAATAATAAAACATTCAACATTATGTATTTGTGTGTGTGCCACACACACATTAAATTAGTATTTTAAAATTTTCAAAATTAAATTTTCGACTGAATTCGATCGGAAAAATTTAATTAAAACTTATTTCTGTTATATAATATATATATATATATATATATATATATATATATATATATATATTGTTAATTAAAAAACTAATTATCTTGGACGATAAAGAATAATTTCAAATATACCAACCGATTTCGATTGGGAATAAATGTATCCTCTATTAGCAGTAGATTGACTAAGCCTTTCAGTACTATGCATTGAATTTATTTTTTTCATGAAAAATATTATTGTTGTAATGACATTACAAAGATAACTTCATCTTCATAAAAAAATTAAAAAAATAAAGATGAAAAACCTTCTCTATCCCAATATGGGAGCGCAGTCTGGAAATTCTAAATAGGGTGTTTTATCAAGGGCTCTATCATATATATCCTTAAGGTCACAATGGAAGTTTGGAACTAAGCCCTCTCTACACATTCTTCCCACCTCTGGTGTAGGAATATCGTCTTCTTGTATGACCCAGAAATCAATGCATTGGCAGTAACAACCTTCTTCTACTGATGGCGGATATGTTTGACAATTTACTAATGTCATAGATAATATAAAGAAAAACACGTAAATTCGCTCCAATACCATCGTATTTCCTGCAAAGATAAACAATTATCCAATAACATTAAGGAGTTCCGATGCGCAATTTTAATAATTTATATAAACTAGAAATATTGTTTCAACACAAAATGAACTCGTGTGTTTATATTACCAGTTCAATTGATTGTTAAATGAATAATGTAGATTACGCCTAAAATCACATTGCGTGCTTACTTTTTTCTCAGAATATATTATCTTTTCACTGAGGACTTTCTCAATGTTGGTTCTCAAAAAGGCATCTTAAAATATTTTACTCGTGCCCAAGTGTCATCGCTGCCCTTCGCTAATTTTTTTGCCTTTTTCAAAGTGATATCAGTCAGAAAAATTGGCATAATGATTTTGCTTTTGGATATGTATGGTAAATTGCAGTAGACAATTGTTTTTCAAATGCTTAGTGTATATGAACCTAAATAAGTGTTGCCACTACCGATAAGAGGACATTTGCAACCAAGAAAATAAAGTTCTATGTGTAAAGAAATAAAGAATGTTTCAGATATAGAAGCAAAGACACGCATAGCAACAAACAAACAAGTAAAGAGGATAAGAATAATTCCTTACCCTTTCTTTTGATAGCACAACAATGTTATGGTGTAAACTTGCCTTTTTCGAAGACTATGTTATGGCTAGGGTATAAATACATAGAGCAATTAATAGAATTTTTTATATGTAACTCATGTTATGGATGGATAAGCATTTTATTAATTTTTAATTAAGTATTGAAAAAGCTCTTATATTCAGATGAATCAATCGTTTGTTCCCTATACACTCAATGGGTTCAAAAGACACATTAATGAAGTCTCATTAATATGGGAAACGATTTGCTTACAACTCAGTAACATCACTCTTCTTTAATGACCAGAAGTTAGGTTACTACGACCTTGTATAGAAGATAGTGCTAATTGTACACATGGAACTTAGTCTGTCCATCTGTCAGTTAGTTATCTCACTTAACCTTAATTAGTTGATAACTTAACCCAGATAGTTACTTGTTAGTTAACTAGACCATAGTTAGTCAATTGTATATAAAAACATGTAGCTCATTCTGTAGAAAGTAAGAGAGGTCATTTCCTTCTCCCAATTCTGTTACAGGTCGCTCATTTCCTCTGTGTTCAATTCTCTCTTCTACTCTCTCAATCAATTGGGCACACATTGAATATGCGTTTATCATTGAATTCAACATGATATCAGAGCTTCTAATTGAAAGAATTCATGTATTTTCTTCGTCTATTTGCAAGGAAATCGAGAATTTCTTCGCCTTTGAAGTTCACTGAAAACCTAATTTTACAATTATGGTGAATTCTAGTACTGAATCTAGTTCCAGCACAATTCACCAACACATCCGCTTTATCTACACACGTCAGATTTTCCGGGAGTGGTACAAACTGGAATATTACTCATTGGGATGGAAAATTATAGAAGTTGGAGTCGTGCGATGTTGCTGGCGTTGGAATGCAAAAAAAAGCTCGGATTTATCGACGGCACAGTTAGTCGAGCTAATGTGGGCAAGGATTTGGAGAAACAGTGGGATCCCTGCAATGCTTTGGTGAAATCATGGATTACGAGCAATGAAAGTAATGAGCTCCTTAGCGGTATACTCTTCCGTCCTGATGCTTATTCTGTTTTGAATGATTTAAAGGAGAATTTTGATAGGGTTAATCTCACTAGAATCTATCATCTTCATAAGGAAATTGCTACATTGACTTAAGGTGTTTCCCATGTCTCTGTTTATTACTCGAAATTGAAAGATCTTTGGGATGAAACTGATTCCATTATACTTGTGCCTTCCTTATGTGATAAGTCCAAAGACTTTGTTACTCACTTGACAAATAAAAGATTGTTGCAGTTTCTAATGGGTTTAAATGATGGCTACAGTCATGCTTTCAGCCAAATTCAAATGATGTCACCAATACCATCAGTAAACCAAGCATATGCTATGATTGCTCAGGATGAGAGTTAAAAACTAATGTCTAGTGGTGGTTATGGGTTAGGTGAACATATTTATCCCACAACACTCTTCACTACAAAAAGAACACAGAAGCCTAGAAGGAACTTTCCTATGTTCTATGATTATTGCAACATGAAAGGACATAACAGGGAGAGTTATTACAAGCTCATGCACTGTGAGTTTTGTAAAATGAAAAGCCATCTCAAACAAAATTGTTATATGATAATAGGCCATCCGGCTAATTTCAAGGGGAAGAAGAAAGCCAATGCAGTCATAGGAGGTTATCATACATCGGATTTTGTTCTCAATCAACTATAACAAAATATTGCAGATGCTCAACATATGACTAACACTGGACAAAGACAAGGAAATTGGAAAGGCTTAGCTCCTTTTTTACTCCAAAATAATATAACCAAATATTAACACTGTTGAACCAATCTCATGTATCTAAGGCTAATTCTAACATGGTAGTTTTATCTAATAATCTGAATATACTAAAATGGGTAGTAGATATTGGGGCAACAAGTCATATGATTAATGATGAGTCTGTCTTGAAAAATGGTGTGTCAGTAAGAAATTCTGGAAAGGTTCAGTTGCCTAATAGAGAATCAGCAAGTATCATTCAAGTGGGAGATTTTCACTTTGTAGGAGGTGACTTGATTGAAAATGTGCTTTGTGTACCAGACTTTAAACTTAATCTTCTCTCTGTGTCTAAGCTAAAAAAGGCTTTGAGCTGATGTGCCATGTTCTTTCCTGATTTCTTTGTCTTTCAGGATCTCTTCAGTGGGAGGGTGAAGGATATTGGTAAGGAAGAAGATAGCTCATATGCCCTAAATTCAAAGAAAAGGAAACCACTTACTGAAGTCCTAAGATCAATGGCAGTTTCTGGAGAGTTGAATGCATTTATTTGGTATCCTACATCAAAGTTATTGTCTATATACTCCACAACAAAATGGGGTGGTAGAAAGGAGGCATAGACACATCATAGAAACTGCTCGGGCTATCAGATTTCAGGGGAATTCACCTCTCAGATTCTGGGGAGACTGTATAGAATCAGTAGTCTATGTGATCAATATAATTCCATCATCAGTACTAGGTAATAAATCACCTTTTGAACTGTTATACGACAAACCTCCTAATTTGTCACATATGAGGGTCATTTTTAGTCTATGGTATGCTACCAACTTAGTCCGGAGAGACCAGTTTGGGTCTAGAGAGATCAAGTCAGTGTTGCTAGGCTATGCTTCTACTCAAAAAATATATAAGTTGTATGACATGGACAACAAGTCCATTTTTGTAAGCAGAGATGTGGTCTTCCATGAAGGATCTTTACTCTCCAACAACAAATGGACATTGTGCCTCCAACTTTGCCTCATCCTTCTTCTGGAGTTCCTTCCTACGAATAACTGAGACAACATGTCCAACATGAGCCTCTAACTTCTACAATGTCTGCACCAACTTCTCCTGTTGTATCAGAAGTTCATGATGCATATGAAATTCCTATAGCTCCTACATTATCTGCATCAACTTCTCCTATTGTCTAAGAAATTTCTACTGCAACAGAAGTTCAATCTTCCTCCCAAGCTCAAATACTTGCTTCAGAGCAATTAAGAAAGTCAGGCAGACCTAGTAAAACTCCATTTTGGCTTAAAGATTATTTTCAACCAGACAAAGGAAAGAGGATTGCCAATACTTACCTATATCCTCTCACATCTGTATTGAACTACAGTGTTCTTGCACCTAATTATCAGAGCCTTGTTGCTATAAATACTTGTAGCTCATTCTGTAGAAAGTAAGACAACTCATTTTCTTCTCCAAATTCGGTTACAGCTCGCTAGTTTCTTCAGTGTTCAATTCTCTCTTCTACTCACTCAATCAATTGGGCACACACTGAATTTGCGTTTATCACTAAATTCAATAGTTTTTAATAGAGTATATAGCAAGGTCCTTACAATTCTCCAGTCAATTTGCAATATCTCTTTTGAAACCTCCTTTATAGGAAATACACAACAGCGAAGATATAAAAATTCAAAAGAATGATTTATCGCCCAAAGATTAAATTTTAACAACAATTTTGTCTACCCATGAACTTGCATTAGTTTGTATCTTTATTCAATAGGATTATACTATAATTCGATTTCAAAAATTCAGTCAACCTTCGGTGTGACCCAACTAAATAATTACTGAACACAACAGATGCACAACAAAAGCATTATTATATAACACTAGTTAACTTGCCGCGCTTCACGCCGTATATTATTAAATTTAGAAATACTTTTTGTCACGACTCATTTTTCCCCTCCGAAAGACGTAGTGACGGAACCTTAGTCGCTACGACTAGGTAATCCTATTAACATTGAAATAACTGAAAGTAAAGAATATAAAAAACCAACTAAGCATAAAAAATATCTATATAAAGGTTAAAAAGCCGATCGACACATACAAGTAAAACCAATTTTCCAATTATACACAATACTTCCCAAAATCCAAAACCATGAATAATAAGCTCTACGAAATCTTTCTACAGTCTACTATTCATGGAGTCTAAGAAGTAACAGGAGGAAAAGAAAAGTAAAAGATAGAGGGGGAGTCCGAGGATCTACAGACGCGTGTAGATATACCTTGAAGTCTCTGGTGGCTGCTACTGCTGCACTAATACTGAGGCTGTCGAGAGGTACCTGGATCTGCACACAAAATCAGGTGTAGGAAAGGCGTGAGTACACCACAATGGTACCTAGTAAGTGCCAAGCCTAACCCCGGTCGAGTAGTGATGAGGTCAGGTGAANCTGACCTCCGCTGGAAGGGGAAAAAAGGGGGCGCGATAGAAAGATCCCCTGTTGTTATTACTGTGTTCTGAGTTGAGGGCTTTCTTTGACTTTTATTCCTGTAGATTTCCATATATATATATATATATATATATATGGAAATCTACAGGAATAAAAGTCAAAGAAAGCCCTCAACTCAGAACACAGTAATAACAACAGGGGATCTTTCTATCGCGCCCCCTTTTTTCCCCTTCCAGCGGAGGTCAGGGTTTCAACATTCATTGGGACAACTCATTTTCTTTTGGTAAAGGAGTACAGAAGTTGAAGAGTCGCCACCTAACAGATTTAAGGTGCGTTAGGGAACCTATTGCAAATAACTCATAAAAAACCGGGTTCTGTTACCAGAGATTGGGTAAGGGCTTGAAATTACCTTGAAGGGAAGGTGTTAGGCACCCCTCGAGGTCCATAACGGTGGGTCCCGGCCAAACTCATTTTGTGAATTAGTCATTTAACAAATAAAGAAGTCTAAGCACACATATGTAAAAAAATAGGGAAGTCTTAAGTTTATTAGCCTATAAAATCACATCTGTAAAATGCCCGGTAATCCTTCCTCAACTAGTGGGGTTACACGTGGCATTAGTGCACAGGTCATCATATCCTTTTACTACCCAATTACCCTCCCCTTAGCGGTTATAAAAAAGCAGTTTTAATTAGACGAACTTTATGCGTGCATTACCCGTCTCTTCCTTACGGACCTGGAGGTGTTTAGGAACTCTAATTTTAGGCAGTTCTAGACTTTCCTAAGGTGTTTAAAAGAGATAAATTTAAGGGACAACAAAAACAATCAGGATTGTCCTGTAAGAAACAATTAAAGGGCTCATGTTTACCTCCACAAATAAACAGACAATTAGCACGTCTCAAACAACAAAATTTCAGATGTTTCAGAAAAGGTCCTAGAATAGGATATCTAGGTGAGCATGACAAGAAGAGAATATGCAACATTGTGTTAAGGAGAAGCGATAGAAACCTAATCAGTTTGCCTACTGATTTTAGAACATGTTGAATCTAGGCAGTCACAAATAAGAAAAGCATAGTTTCATAGTTTTATAATATCTCAATTACCTACAGGCTTGCCTAGGCGTTGATCGGGGACACCCTATATACATGATGACTATATGCAATTAGAATCCTGAATCGATTAAAGGAAAGCAAACTGCTTGAGTTTTATTACGTCCTATAACATGCTTGTCTAGGTGTTGAACATCATGAAACTGATTTTGTACATATTTATCCTATAACATGGTGTCTAGGTGTTGGGGTTGCTTTGAAACATTTTTTATAGACATGATGGTTATTGATTTACGCGATGTAGACATGGTTTAAAACGAATACAAATACAGTCCTAAGGCAGGATCTCTAATGCACATAAAGAATGGACGTTTTTATTAGGCAGAATTACAGCAGTAACTTAATGACATGATTTCTAGGTGGTCATGATCATGCAGAAGTAGAATTTCATAACAAATGATACAATGAGCCTATAACATGTTTTCAAGTATGTCAAACAAAACAAGTAAACATAATAAGCCTAAGGCATGATTTCTAATGCAGGTAGACATAACAGACCTAAGGCATGATTTCCAACGCAAGTAAGCATAATAAAACCTAAAGGCATGATTTCTACCTGGTTTCCCTCACAAAAAATCATATAAGAATCCCTCTCATTTTTACTAATTTACCCCAATATCTGTTTACAAGGATTATTATTACAGACCATAAATAGATGAATTACATAATAAATGAAAGCTATGTTATACGGAGCCTGCATATGCCCAAAGTGAACCTGAAAATATCAGGCCTTCCAATAGTCCAAGATGCCATAGTCTCATGATGTCCAATAGGGTGTCCTGGTGCGTCAAAGTTCCCAAGGGCCTCATGGACCCCGAGCAATGCTCACACCAAGCCCATTTTGAATATGGAGAAGTGATTATGTGTAGTGTGGAAGGGCCAGCCCCAGTGTGCCAGAGTTCGGAGGAATCTCGTGGATTCCTAGGCAATACACACACTGGAGGGGCATAACTTAAATAGTCTAAGAGTAGAAGTGAGAGTGCTTTACATAGTTGGAAGAACTTAGTAAAAACAGTATAGAGGTAAAAATCTTTTAGGAGTGAAAAGGTATTTCAGGAATGGAAACAGTTTTAAGATAATGTTAAGAGTGAAAACAGTTTTGGGAGCAATTATAGGAAGAACAAAGATTTAACAAACAACAACACAATCACAAAAAAAAAACTTAAAATTCCCATATTCAAATTTATTCATTACTTAATTCTAAGCGGAGAAAAATAACTTTATAGACAGGGATTCAGGGGGGTTGGGAACATAGGGAGCTTAAATCAGAAACACATAAACATGGATAAGGGGGAAAGCATATGGATCAACAAATACACAGAAGAAATAAGAGTTGATTGGCAATCGGCAACCAAATTCATAGAATTGGAGCACAAACTACTTATTCAGAGCCTTAACAAGGATAATCATTCTTGAAACTAAAGTGGTAATGGACAGCAAAACATAGAGACAGAATGTGGGAATAGTCATCCCGAGGACATGGGTCTATTACACAGAATTAGTCATACCAATTAGGGTTAATCAAACACATTAGGTGTATGAGATACTTAAATGAGCATGCTAGTTGAAGGAAGTAAACAGGAACTCAAGCAAACATGCTGGCCAAAGTAACAAATAAGAAAAGTAAAACCCAGACATGCTGATTAAACACTAAATAGGAGAGGGTAAAACTCAAGCATTTTGATCAAAGCAGCAAACAGGAAGAGCAATTAAGTATATAAGCAATTAAACTGGTGTAGAAGGAGACATGGATTAACAGATATAGAGTAAAAAGAAGCATAAAGATTTAAAATTTACATTAGAAGGAAGGGCATTAAGAACAAAAACATATCAGTTAAGAGAGAAAATGCAGAAAGTAAAGTAGAAGAATTCCACAGTCTAGCCTTGGCTTTCAGCCGGCTAGACAAGCAATGAGCATAAGTAACAAAAAGAGAGAGAAGAGAGAAAATTTGTGTGTGTGTTTCTTTGAACTACTGCTCGGTATTTTTGAGAGGTAAAATAAGAGTGTATATATAGTACTTAGGGAGAGGACAAATAAGGTAACCAGAATTAGAAGTCAATCAATTAAGGACAATCAAAGAACCACAAAATCAATTCATATGAGGGAGTCCGGAGTGGCCCCCTTAATGAGGGGGTAATAACTTAACGGTCACAACAGGGGGGTCTAATTAAGGCAAGGAATCTAAATTATACCAAATAGGGAGTTATTAAGAATCCCAAAGCCATACGGATAACTTATTAAGGCAAGTGTGAACAATTAAGGTATTAAATAAGGAAACAAATAAAATCTATGCACACAAATTTTAACAGAGCAAATAATAGGAAATAATAAGTAAAAATCTCCAAAGAATACTGATTTTTGGGAAAGAATTACTCAGATTCTTTACCTAGAAATCAACTAAGTAAAAAAACTCACAGAAATAAAGAATTCAACGAGAAAAAGCAGGTTCGAACCATTAACAGGGATTAATTAGGGCAAAATTTCCAAAGCGTACTGGGTTTAACAGGGAAAACGTTTAAGTCCAAAAATAGCATAAACTAATACGACTAGTATCACAAAAAATAAAATAAAAACATCGAAACAAAGCTGAGGAAATCAGTATATCACACATAATCGAATAGGGTTTGAACATTCATGCGAAATGTAGTCAAGATGATGAAGGAACGGTTAATTAAACAGTGAGAAGCTTAGAAAAATCTTCGAATAACAGTTTGAGATGAACCCTAGTTTAGAAAGTGTGATTAAAAATCGAAATAGCTAATTAAAACAAGAGATTTTTGAAGGAACACATTTAATATTAATCGAATCACCCCAGATCTATAAAGATCTGAGAAGAATCGACAGTAATGAACTAGGGTTTTCGGAAAAATAGTAGAAATGAAGAGGATCGGTCAAAAGACCCATGGATTCGTAATAAAACAAGGAGAAATTCCTTACTTACAAATGAAAATGTCTTGAGACAGACCGATGAACAAGTTTCGAACCAGAACTAGTTGGATTTCCTTGAGATCCTCTCAAGGACTCATGAAATCAAAGAGTCATGGCATATAGGGGACCAGGGCTGGTCGGAGAAGACATAAAGGCACCATAGGAATGAGGTTTACGTCGGTGACGCCGATTAGGGTTAGGGTTAGGTTGAGAGATTAGGGCTAGCTAATCCAAAACCTTAGTAGTTTAATTTAGCAAATTGATACGCACTTCTATTTGGAATTTAAATATAGTTATTTCGAGTTGTTTTCTTAAGTATTTACCGTAACACCCAATCTAAAATCCTTGTGGACTCGACCCCGAATCGCGTTGGGTTTATTATTATAACGACGGTTTCATATTCTCTTAATTGGGGTGTGAATTGGGTTGGATCAAAGTAAATGGGGCATGACTCCATTTTGAGATGGACTTTGAGGAAGCTCGAACCACAAGATTAAGGAGAGCCGCTATGTACATTGTCGCGCTCCCTTTTTCCTCGCGGAATCGGGTTTCGATATTTTTGAGACAACTCCCTTCCTTTTGGGATGGGGTATGAGATTTGAGGAGTCGCCACCTAACGGATTAAGGTGTGTTAGGGCACCTAGAGAGGTTAACTCATGAAACTAATTTTCATCACCAGAGATCGGGTAAGGGCTCGAAATTACCTTGAGGAGAAGGTGTTAGGCACCCCTCGAGGTCCACAACGGTGGGTCCTAGTCGAACTTAATTAAGCGAATTAGTCTTAAAGGAAAATAAGGCAATTTAGACAAATATTATTTTAAAACAGGAATTAAAGGGGTCCTACATTTTTTAGCCAATAGGATCATTCCATGCAATACTTTGTAACTTCCCCAAGTTGGGGTGATACTCATACTATTAGCGCACGTGTCATCATCTCATTTACTACTCAATTATTATCTTTCAGTTGTTACCTGAGTGTTCTAATAACTTCTAATTTGTACCTTATGTGTGCACTACCCGTCCCTTACCTATGGTCCTGGATATATTTAGGACCTTTATTTAGGGTTGTTCTGACCTATGTTGCTTAAAATGGGGAAAATCTAGGCAACAAATAAAATTCAGATAGGACTATCATGTAAGGAGCAAATATGGGCTCATGTTAACCTCCACAAGTAGACAACAAATGCACGTAGTTCAATCATAAAATTTCATTAATTTAGGATCTTATAGGCAACATATCTAGATGGGCATAAACAGAATGTAAGACAACAGTTTCATTAAAGCGAGCATCGGTACCTATCAATTTGCCTACTAATGTTTATTGAGCTTTGAATATGGGCATTTACAGGCAGCAAGATGTCACAATATTTAGGCCTAGAATTCTTAATAACCCTACTGGTTTGCCTAAGTGATAACCAGAACTGATTAACAAAATCCTATAGGCATGGTATCTACAACTGTTAATTATAGACCTATAACATGATTTCTAAGTAGGTTACTGATTTTAACTTTTAAAGACAAATTTTATCTTTTTTAGACCTTATAGGCATGCTTTCTATTAGTTTGAATCCTATAGACATGATTTCTAAGTGTTGATTTGATTTAAACCCCTATAAATATTATCTCTAATTTTTGCAAGATGGTTTCACCCTGTAGGCATGATATATTAATTTGAATCCTATAGACATGATTTATAGGTTTTGAAACTGATTCCTTTTATTCCTATAGGCATGGTATCTAAGTTGGAGCTGATTTTTATTTCCTATAGGCATGATATCTAAGTCGAATGTGGGCAGAATTTTTAAGCAAGTTGCCAGGAAAGTTTATTAATTCACACAAATATGATCCTATATACATGATCACTAATGCACGTTGAGATTGGAAATATGTGTAGAGCTTATGAACATGGATTCTAATGCAAAATTAACAAAAGACCTATAGGCAGTGTCTGTAGTACGCTAAAAGACATAATCACAAACAGTCAGGAAGACATCCTATAGGCAGAATCTCTAAGTGATTAGTAACACTCCCATAATCAACACAGTAAACCTATAGGCAGGATTTATACCCGAGTTTTGAACAAAGATATATAACCCCCCACCCCCCCACCCCGCTCCTAACTTTTACTAATAAACCCCAAATCTGTTTATTACAAAGATTAATACATTATTACAACCCATAATGAATAAATTACACAACAGTATCTATTACACTATAGGAAGCCTTCATAGGCCCAATATAAACCTGGGAACCAGGCCTTCAAGCAAAGCAGATCTGAAGCATAATGGTGGTCCATCCATGATACACATAATTGGGATTTTGGTGTGTCAAAGTTCCCAAGGGCCTCAGGGACCCCGAACAATGCTCACACCAGAACCTTACTTAGAGAAACAGTTTGTAAAAGATTGGAAGACCAGCCCCAATGTGTCAGAGTTCGGAGGAGTCTCAAGGACCCTAGGCAGTGCTCACACTGGGGTTGGTAGGAACCTAAATAACTAAGAGTAGAATTTTGGAAACTAGTATATAAAGAGTAGGGGAACAATTTTAGAAAACAATTTAGTCTCCAGAAGCAAACAGATTCAAGTTACACAGAGTTGTACCAGGAAACATATAGAATCTATATTCAGCACATAGTTCAAGTTGATTGGTACTTGTTCAGACTAAATACTCATACTAGTATCACAAAAGGACACTTAACAAACAGAATTTGCCACACATTACATGCATGCAGTGTCTAGCAATGTTTAGAATAGAGAACATACAACTGAATCAATAAGGTTTCACATTATAGGAAGTACTTAGTTTAGCAATTATCACTAGGTGGAATCGTATATGCATATATCCTAACAGAAGCATGCTGAGGTTTGAAATAAACTAGAACACAAATAGGATAACAGGAGTTAAAGCATAGCAGTTAAGATGAAAGTAAACAGGAATGTAATGGCAATTTGAATCCAGGAAGTCTAGCCTTGACTTCCAGCCGGCTAAAAAGTGCAGGAATCAGAACAGCAACACAAATAGAGAACTTAAGTTCTTTTTAGAAAAAACAGAAGGCTTGGGTGTTTTGAAGTTGTAAAGTGAAGAAGTTATAGAAGCGTGTGTGTGAGTATAAGAGTCTCAGTGTAAGTCTCTTAGTGTAGGTATGTCTATAAAATCAGGACAAGGGAAGGGCTTTTATAGCATACAATAGAGTAGGACAAATAAGGTACATAAATCAATTTCACACAGATAAGGTATGGAGATCAGTTAATCAGTGAATTAAGGTTAACAAGAATCAATTAACATGCAGAATCACGTAAGTATAACTTAATTTTAGGAAAATCCCCCACGGAATCAATTAGCAGACAAGACTAAGGTTAATAAGGTAAGTAGTAAGTCCATAGGTCAATTATAAATCGTCCATAATAATCAAAGCATAGCAATCAAGCCAATAAGAGAATTATGGTGTCACGACCCCAAAACACCTGGTTGTGATGGCGCTTGTCGTGGAATCAAGCAAGCCACACATTTTGTTTGAATAAGGATTTCTTTTCTAAATATTGATGCATTCAGGGACAAAAGTGTTAATAATAATCCATTCGTAAGTTTAACATCATAAAAATACAATAAAAACCAACCCTAGATTCTAGTGTCACTGAGTCATGAGCTACTACAACATAAGGATGTCGAAATACAACAATAGACAACATAGTTTGAGATAATAAAAATGTGATAGGAAGATAAAAGGGAGAAGACGAGGTTGTGAACGCCAGCTGCTACATTGAAGACTCCAAAAGAAACTTTGACAGCAAATCAGCAACCGCTACCGGGTCCCGGTAGCACCTGGATCTGCACACAAGGTGCAGGGGGTAACGTGAGTACACCAACTCAGAAGTAACGAACCATAACTATGGGATGAGAGGTAGTGACGGACTAAACCTCAATAGTTATAACAAAACCGCGTACAGAAAGTAGACATGTTCACAGTTTATCAGAAAATGAACCAAATATGCTAGGTATGACCAGTATACTCTACATGCCAATATATATATATATATATATATATATATATATATGAAACCAGTGTGGAGATGCACATATTACTCACAACCCTCACACAGAAGTCCACTCAGTACAGTATATGGCTCTCAGGCCCAGGGAAGATCCATCCCGGAATGTACATGAACACCGGTGACCGTAGTGACTTAGTACTGAGGAAAAGGCCAATCCAACCCCACAGAGAAGATCCATCTCCGGAATACAACACTTGGACAAGATTCATGTCTAGGGACAATCCATCCCTCACATGTCATCAACTTAGAACAAGATCCATGTCCAGGGAAGATCTATCCCTCAATATAAATGCGCTCACTGGGGGTGTAAAGACTACGGAGGGGCTCTTATTAGCCCAAGCGCTATATCAAGCCAACGAAGGCATGATCAGAGTATCGCTGCGGTGTGCAGTCCGATCTCATAACTGTATCAATAATAGGATCTCGGCCTCACTTAGTCATTTCTCTCCAGTCTCGCTCACATGAGCTCACAAATGCATGAATTAGCCCAAAACAATGATAAATATGTATACAATTAACAATTACTGAGACAGAGGCATGAAATAATATGCTATGACATGAATGAGCATATGAAATCAAATAATCACATAAGCAGTAAGTAATATACAACCACTCAGGTCTCAGCATTTTCGGCGTGAAGCCCTAGCATTTGACTCAACATGATTTCTAGCATGTTCACATTAACCACATCAATAAAAGTGCGGATATCAATCTGTAATAGCTATTAGACAGTGCCATGGGATGACCCATGCCAAAATTATCGGTGCACGCCCGCACGCCCGACACTTGGCATGTGTGTCACCTAATTATAATCATATAACATATAGTTCGGGGTTTCGAACCCTCAGAACCAAGTTTGGAAACGTTACTTATCTCAAACAGGCTAGAATCCTAGCCCTCAATGCCTTTGCCTCTAGACCTAGCCTCCGAGTGCTTAAATCTACCAAAATCAGATTTATATCATTATTAAATGCCAAGGAACAAAGCCCATTCGAAAATTATCAAAATAAACCAAAAATCCCGAAATTGGCCAAACCCGACCCCCAGTCCCACACCTCGGAATCCGATAAAATTTACATCACAAGGATCCTCATCCTCCCACGAGTCTATACATACCAAGAACATCATAATCGAACCTCAAATGACCCCTAAAATCCCCATTTTAAAGTCTCTGATTACAAGCCCTAATTACCCAATTTTGGTACTAATTTCCCATAAATTTCACCACTAATAAGTCCGTTAATCACATATAAACAAGTTTTAAGTCCAAAAGTCTTACCTCCACGAAGAAATCTCGAATTCCCTCTTCAAAACCTTTCAAAAGGCTCCAAACCCTTGTGAACAATGGTGGAAGAATGACCAAAATTCGCTAAGGGTCCTATCTATATGTTCTGCCCCAGCGATTACCGCGCCTGCGGCTAAATTCTCGCACCTGCGGACCCGCACCTGCAATAATCCACTTAAGTGCCAAAATCCGCACCTGCGATCAAAATACCGCACCTGCGACTCCGCAGATGCGGCCCCAGTTCCGCATTTGCGGTCTTTCACTGGTCAACCAAATCCCGCATATGCGACCATATGTCCGCTTTTGCGGGCTCGCACCTGCAGTCCCCTAACCGCAGGTGCAGTTACACCAGAACCAGTAGCTTCAACTGCAAATTTCCAACTTTTAACTCCCCGATGGCTATCTGAAATCATCCCGAGCCCCTCGGGACCCCAACCACAAATACCAACAAGTCATAAATGATCACTCGAACTTAGTCGAACCTTTGGAACACCCAAAATAACATCAAAACATCAAATTCACCTCGGATTCAAGCCCTTGAATTTAGAAACTTCTAAATTTCGCCAAAGATGGCAAAACCATCCAAAACACGTCCGATTGACCTGAAAATTTGCACACACATCCAAAATGACCCTACAAACCTGTTCAACCTTCCGTAATTCCATTCCGACCCCGATAGCTAATTTTCCACTGCTGGCCAGAAATAGCCAAAAACTCAATTTCGCTAATTCAAGCTTAATTCTACTCCAGTCCTCAAAAATCACATTCCGAACACACTCCTAAGTCCCAAATCACCTAACGAAGCTATCCGAGCTATAAAATCCACATTCTGAGGTCGTTTACATATAAGTCTCCCGGTTGACTTTTCCAACTATTAAGCTTATTAAAGAGACTAAGTGTCTCAATTCTCACCACAACCACTCCGAATCCGAGCCAACCACCCTAACACATTATGAAATAATTGAACCACACATAATGAAGCACGAATGAGGAAAACGGGCTATAATCTCCCGGAAAAACCGATCGGGTCGTTACATTCTCCCCCACTTAAACATACGTTCATCCTCGAACGTGCCCAGAGTTGTTCCAAAAACCACCAAAATTGTCATGTAACCTACCATGCACATACCCAGGGATAGTCCCACATCACCCTATCCCATATAGGTCCGATAACACAACATAACAGAAATTTCACAATTCAACCCAACCCATGGATCTTAGAACCAAATTTCCACTTCTGAAATAATTTACAAGATCAAAATTTTGCAACTATAACTGAATAAGTCTTAACACGTTGTATCAAGCCATATCTGTAATCCAAAATGAAAATCACCTGATATACCACACGACTCAAACACTCATAGCGATAACTCCTAATCATAACAGCTGCTCAAGACAACCCAATACCGCTACATAACCTCTTATCAAGCAATGCCTCACTCTAACACTTTCATATACTGCCGACGATGAAAGAAACACGTAAAACTAGCCATTCGTCCAATCAACCGGTCATGGAGCTCCCCCTTTCTCTGACAGGAACTATAGAAGATCTCCAAGCCACTTCTGATAGCATCCTTTCAACCGTGCTGTAGTCAACTCTGGTAGTATTCATTATAGGCCCAATGACCTCTTCTCATCCAACACGACCACTCTGATGACATGACTCACCAATGCAATCCAAATCCATAACATGTGCAACTCGTGCACTCAATAGCGAGATCCCACGAACTCAAATCATAGAATAGATTCACACGAAAGGACTATACTGCCATTAACAATTACCATCACAACACCATGCTAATAGCCTTGCACACATCATAAAAATCAAAATACACGAATCTGATACCAAGGATCATACTCCACATAACTCCACTGTAATGCGTGATCCCATCCAAATGCTGGTCCACATGAAATAATTCAAGACACCTTTCTCAAAATCAACAACCATGAGCAATTCAACATCAAGTACTCCAGGGGCATTGCCCTAACCGCGGGGAAATCGGACGATACCATGCCACCCGAATCAGAAAGAACATAACCAATACAGCTCAATACCGCAAAACCCAATTACTTACCTTACTCAAATCCCACTATAAAGCCCAAATAAATCCGCACCATATGTGCATATAACCGTCAATCACCACTCCTCACAACACAGAAGGGTAACTCATAGATCACTCCAGAATATGAATAAACTCAATGACAATCGAATGATACATCCCTCAACAATAGAAATTCGGAGTCAACAATACCGACCCGGTGCAGAACACACATCCATACTGGGCCTACCAATAACTCTAGATCAACTTTGGTCACCCACAACAAATAGATAACTCTCTTAAGGTTCACAATGACTGAATGATGGCGTTTACTAACACCTGACTAGATTTGCTCGCATCCTCACATTCCGCAACCACAAGATAATCTGTTTATGAGAACTCTCAGTCTCGAAGTCCATGAAGCGCACAAATTACCATATCTGATCCCAACTCCACCGCTCTAATATATAAACACCCCTAATGCTCGATCATTCCACGAGGGATACCCCTATAATTCTTCTGTGCCACTATGCAACCTTGAATATCAGCAATCGATCCAACAAGAGAGCGTCGCAATACCAATGAAGCACCCCGAACTCAAACACATTACCCTTTCTGAAATGTATACCCTCATCAAACCGCACCAATCACTGGTACCACTTATCTAGTCATCTGGAATTGTCCATGGTGCCTAAGAATTTTGACCTTCCTTCTAGAACTGAATTGTGACCTCACACATGCAAATCTCAACTCTACACAACATACCGCATGCACCATGCTATCCTATGATAAATATGAGAACTTCATGATCCCTTCCGAGCCACAAGAAACTACGTACCCAACTAGCCAAGAACTTTCCATTTGACCCCATCTAGAAGCAAACTCACTATACATCACATGCACCTCGCGTCAGTAGAAAATATACATCTATAACCGTGGTAGAAACAATCAGGAACTCTCCGGATCCCATTTGTACAACACCAAACCGTCAGGACTGAATCCTTCTAACTCAACCAAGTTACGCATGTCACCAAAACCCAAGAGCATTGCTAAGAAACACCTGTAACAACTCATTACCTCATGAACACCCGAGGAACTAATCATATCTCTTACCATGCCGATCCGACCTACTACCAAGTTGTCCTATTTATCCAAGTTCCTTCTGACTTACCTTCGAATTGATACTCCTTCTTGCCATAATACCGCTATTCTCAACCTAGACTCACCACACGAGACTCAAGCATAAGACCGTACCGTCTAAGGCTCGTAAGTCGCTGAATACTCTCTCAAATATCCCCAAAAGTACCACATTCAAAATACTTACGCTGAAGAGACTTCCTGCAAATTTTAATCCATTACCTTCACCTTCCTGATACTGATATGTAGAATCCATGATAATGTAGAAATGCCACAAGTCTTGACACCCTCTAATCGTAAATCTTAGTTCTAGCCAAACGCACACCTTGAAGATTCCCAATTGTTACGTATAACCTTGAATCCATCAGAACCATTCTCGAGAGTCATTCGCTCTACACAAATCTCAATTAAAATGATCAAACAAACCGAACGACCTGAACCCCATTAACACACCAACACCCAAGGGATTAACCCACACCACTAAGCAACCAGGAAAATTCCTACTCCGCACACACTGCACCTTTTACAAATACAACTCAAACATTCAATAAAACCCAATTACCCATAGAGTATATTACAACATGTATCCAAAAATTCTCATTACTCGAGTCGTCCTCAAACTCCATCGCTGCTGGTTATAACTGATTAACCAATATACCTCGAACCGAAACCAATACAACACATTATCGTGCAATCAACTTATCATTAACAAACTCCCCCACTTGTCTCAAAGCCAACGATCAAGACAAACAATAATTCACAATGCCTATACGCTATCACTACCACCATACTGCAGTGAGATTCAACCAAATCTTTCATAAGCTCATATCATACAAATCATATGATATCTCGAATTATCTGCAAATCTCGCATTCACCATTGCAATGGTCATGCCAACTCCCACAAGAGATCTAAACACAAATTGCAGCATATATCGACTACTGTTAAAAGAGAACTTGCTATAAAACAACATAAGGGTCACATAACCTCAGGACACCCCACGGGAGATAACCCCGCCTGCTTAGCCTCAACTGATATCATCTCTATATCCTTCCAAAATCATAGCTATCACGCAATCGCAATATCCTCACGCATTAAAACACAACCAATGCCTATCCTAGAGGTATCATGATACGCGGTATAAGGACCTGAAGCTGATGGCAGAACTAATACTGGACTTGTAGTCAAAGCGATCCTAAGCTTCTAGAAGCTCTCTCCAGACTCGTCTGACCATCTGGATACCCTCACTGGACACCACGTGTCCCAAGAATGTTACTGAACTGAGCCAAATTCACACTTAGAGAACTTCACATAAATCTCGTCCTCCCTCGATCTCTATAATACCATCCTCAAATGTTGAGTATGCTCCTCCTAGCGACGTGAGTACGTCAGGACGCCATCAATGAATATAATAACGAAGGAGTACAAATACGGCTGGAATACATTGTTAATCAAAAACCCGAACGTTGTTGGGGCATTGGTCAGCCCAAAAGATATCACCAGGAACTCATAACCCAATAGGAAGATTCCACTTCCTTCCACGACTTAACTACATGAGAGGCCCTCCAATACACTCACAACTTGAGGCCATATGCCAACTCAAGACAGAAGTCAAACACCCAATAGTTCCTGCTACATCTCTAGCCAATCGAATCACACTCACCACATCGTCCTCCAGTCACAAATTTCCACAAATATGGACACAAACGGACATATAAGTCCCAAATGCAGGTGCTCACACAAGCGAACCCATCACTCAAGCCACAGACAAATCCGACCTCAAGTCCTCCAGACTGGCCCATTTTCAACATGTTAAAATCACTTCTCGTACCTCACCCATGAAAATCACAAGACATAGATGCACAACTGGTACCGAGCGCTCACATGCGCATTCGAATACATGGAAGGAATTTAAAGAATTACGCTTTAGGTTGAATTACCGGATTTGCACGACAAGAATTCAAGAATGTGACATTTTTCATAAGGGTTCTGAAGCCTATCGAAGATAAGTACAGACATCTCTGTACCGATCCGCAAGACTCTACTAAACATGCTCATGACTGGTGAGACCTATGTAACCTAGAGCTCTGATACCAACTTGTCACGGACCCAAAACACCCGGTCATGATGGCGCCTGTCGTGGAATCAGGAAAGCCACACATTTTGTTTAAATAAGGATTTTTAAAGAAAATTGATGCATTCAGGGACAAAAGTGTCAATAATAATCCATTCAGAAGTTTAACATCATAAAAATACAATAAAAACCAACCCCAGATTCTAGTTTCACTGCGTCATGAGCTACTATAACTTAAGGATGTCGAAATACAACAACAAACAACATAGTCTGAGATAATAAAAATGCAACAGGAAGATAAGAGGGAGAAGATGTGGCTGCGATCGCCAGCTGCTACCTCGAAGACTCCAAAAGAAAGTCTGACAGCAAATCAACAACCGCTACCGGTTCCCGATGAACCTGGATCTACACACAAGTTCCAGGGGGTAACGTGAGTACACCAACTCAGAAGTAACGAACCCAAAATATGGACTGAGAGGTAGTGACAGACTAAACCTCAGTAGTTATAACAAAACCGCGTATGGAAAGTAGACATGTTCACAGTTTATCAAAAAATGAACCAAATATGCCAGGTATGACTAGTATACTCTACATGCCAATATATATATATATATATATGAAACCAGTGTGGATATGCACATAGTGCTCACAACCCTCACACAGAAGTCCACTAAGTACTGTGTATGGCTCTTAGGCCCAAGGAATGTACATGAACACCGGTGACCGTAGTCACTCAGTAGTGAGGAAAAGGCCAATCCAGCCCCACGGAGAAGATCCATCTCTGAAATACAACACTCAAACAAGATCCACGTCTAGGGACGATCCATCCCCCACATATCATAAACTTCGGACAAGATCCATGTTCAGGGAAGATCCATCCCTTAATATCAGTGCGCTCACTAGGGGTGTAAATACTCCGGAAGGGCTCTTATTAGCCCAGGCGCTATATCAAGCCAATGAAGGCATGATCAGAGTATCGCTGCGGTGTGCAGTCCGATCTCGTAACTGTATCACTAATAGGATCTCAGCCTCACTCAGTCATTTCTCTCCTGTCTCACTCACATGAGCTCACAGATGCATGAATTGGCCTGAAACAATGATAAATATGTATACAATTAACAATTACTGAGACTGAGGCATGAAATAATATGCTATGACAAGACTGAGTATATGAAATCAAATGATCACATAAGGAGACAGTAATATACGACCACTCGGGTCTCCGCATATTTGGCGTGAAGCCCTAGCATTTGACTCAACATGATTTCTAGCATGTTCACATTAATCACATCAATAAAAATGCGGATATCAATCTGTAATAGGTACTAGACAGTGCCATGGGATGAGCCATGCCACAAATTACTTGGTGCATGCCTGCACGCCCGACACTTGGCATGTGCGTCACCTAATTATAATCATATAGCATATAGTTCGGGGTTTCGAACCCTCAGAACCAAGTTTGGAAACGTTACTTATATCACACCGGCTAGAATCCTAGCCCTCAATGCCTTTTCTTCTAGACTCAGCCTCCGAGTGCTCCGAATCTTCCAAAATTAGATTTATAGAATTATTATATGCCAAGGAACGAAGCCCATTCGAAAATTATCAAAATTAACCAAAAATCCCGAAATTGGCCAAACCCAACCCCCGGGCCCACACCTCGGAATACGATAAAATTTACATCACAAGAATCCTCGTCCTCCCGCGAGTCTATACATACGAAGAACATCAAAATCGGACCTCAAATGACCCCCCAAATCCCCATTTTAAAGTCTCTAATTACAAACCCTAATTACCCAATTTTGGTACTAATTTCCCAGCAATTTCACCACTAATCAGTCCATTAATCACATATAAACGAGCTTTATGTCCAAAGGTTCTTGCCTCCACGAAGAACTCTTCAATTACCTCTTCAAAACCCTTCAAAAAGCTCCAAACCCGTGTAAACAATGGTTGAAGAATGACCAAATTCTCTAAGGGTCCTATTTATATGTTCTGCCCAGCAATTACCGCACCTGCGGCTAAATTCTCGCACATGCGTACCCGCACCTACGGTCCCAGGTGCGCACCTGTGATAGTACACTTAAGTGCAAAAATTTGCACCTGTAATCAAAATACCGCACCTGCGACTCCGCAGGTGCGACCCCAGTTCCGCAGCTGCAGTCTTTCACTCTTCCACTTAATCCTGCATCTGTGACCATATGTCCGCTTCTACAAGCTCGCACCTGCGGTCCCCTAACCGCAGGTGTGGTTACACCAGAACCAGCAGCTTCAACTGCATATTTCCAACTTTCAACTCCCCGATGGTTATCCGAAATCATCCCGAGCCCCTCGGGACCCCAACCAAAAATACCAACAATTCATAAATGATCACCCTGACTTAGTCGAACCTTAGGAACACCCAAAATAACATCAAAACACCATATTAACCTCGGATCAAGCCCTTGAAATTAGAAACTTCTAAATTTCGCCAAAGATGTCGAAACCATCAAAAACACGTATGATTGACCTGAAAATTTGCACACACATCCAAAATGACCCTACGAACCTGTCTCAACTACCGAAATTCCATTCCGTCCTCGATAGCTAATTTTCCACTGCCGACTGAAAATAGCCAAAAACTCAATTTCTCCAATTCAAGCCTAATTCTACTCTGGACCTCAAAAATCACATTCCGAACACACTCCTATCCCAAATCACCTAACGAAGCTAGCCGAACTATAAAATCCACATTTCGAGATCGTTTACCTATAAGACAACTCCCAGTTGACTTTTCTAACTATTAAGCTCATTTAAGAGACTAAGTGTCTCAATTCTCACCACGACCACTCCGAAACCGAGCCAACCACCCTAACACATCATGAAATAACTGAACCACACATAATGAAGCAGGAATGAGGAAAACAGGCTAAAAACTCCCGGAACGACCGACCGAGTCGTTACATATAAATCACGCATAACGAAAGAATATGTAAAAATCCGATAAAGAAAATACCGGTATTAAAGGAATACATAATTTCAAACCCTAATTAAGGCAGATAAATCAATTAACGCGTTAATTGATAGAGCTAAGGTAAATAGGCAAGAACAGTGAAATAAATAGTCGAATTAATTGATACCCCAAGACATAAAGACATGGAGATGAAACTCAATCAGTAAAAAAGGTAAAGAAGAAAATCGGAGTTAAATATTTAAACGTTTTGAACATTTTTTGCAGAAATCCCTTAAAAATCAAAACTCTAGCTTTTAGGGTAAAATAAAAATCGGTTAACAATAATAGTAAAAATAAAAATTCTTAAAAGAAAATACCAAATAAACTCAAAACCGCTTCAGATCAAAAGGGATCTAAGCGGATTCAACCAGAAATGACTAGATTTATAAAAATAAACAAAGGCGAATCAAATCTGGTTTGAACAGAGATTTAAAACCATAAAAACACGAAGATATTAGTACTCACAGACATCAGAGCGAATATATACGGATTAGTCGAGAAAATGAGAGATTTTGAACCAAATCTGGTTCGAATCCCGTGAGATTCCATCAAGTAATATGAAAATCATAACACCAGTTGAGAGATGAGGCCGGATAAGGCCTGAAATCGAAGGAGAACCCCATGAATAAAAGGAATATGGGTGACGACGGGCTAGGGTTAGAAGGGGGGTGAGAGACAAGAGAGGGAGGAAAGGGATCGAAGGGCGGCGGGTTTTGGAAAATGGGGGTAGGGTTTAGGTTAGGGTGTAATTAAAAATGGAAGGTGAATCCTGGATCATTGATCTTCTAAGATCAACGGCCATGATTAAACTTGGCTGGGGTGGGTTATGGATATGGGTTATTGGGTTATAATAATTGGGTTTGGGTACTGGGTTATGGGTTGGTTTAATTGGGCTGGTAGTTGCTGGGCGGGGGTCCGAAAATTCAATTAAAAGAGGCTATATTTTAAATACCCACTTAAATTAATAAAATAATTAATAAAATAGTTAATAAATGATGAAAAATACTATTTGTGTATGAAAATTATTTAAAATAATTACTTGATATTTTAAAAATATAAAAAGTCATTTTCGTACAAAAATAAAGTAATTATGCATACATGGGCTATAATTGCAAAGTTATTACAATTATAACCTAAAGATGTAAATATAATTATGCATAAAATAATTAAAGCTTAATTATAAATATAAATGATAAGATTAAGAAATAAAATTATTCTATAATCATTTGTGATGTAATTAGTAATTATTTAGATAATAAAATGATGGAATAAATTAATTTAAAATTACAGAAAATTATGGAAAATATTAATCGATGCTCATGCATTATTTTGAAAATATATATGCATTTTGAAAAACAAAATAGGGAAAAATTAGGTATCAACAACTGCCCCTCTTTACCCGGGAAGGATGAAAGAGTTGTCGGGTAAAGATATGATGGCCAATTTTGACCGAATAGAGTGATTTGAGAGGTGTAGGCCACACTTTGGTTTCCGAGCTGCCTACATATCCTTGGTTTTACAGGAATCAGGACGTGTGTAGTTCTGGATCCAACATCGAAATAAACCGATGGCGTTGTCACATGGGAAAGGTTCCGAATAGGTGAAACGGCTATGGCGGGCGATCAGGTTTAAAATAATTCTAAGGGAATGGAGAGGGATTGCTCATGTTGGGATAACAGTTACTTACTGGGTCACCTGCAAATCTAAAAAAAAGTATATTGCGAGCACATATTATTGCATAAATTTAGACATGATGCAAATTCCCGTCAGACCATGAAAACTGTCTTTGGGTTGAGGATGACGTCCTTCGACCATGACGTCTCGGGTCATGAATTTTGAGGTAAGGGATTCGCAGGACATGAAATGATGTTCTCGGGCCATGAAAATGGTGCCTCCGAACCATGACGCCTTTGAATAATGATGTGCAAGTTTGAGAGATCCTCAGGCCATGGAATGGTGTCTTCCGGCTATGGGGATGGTGCCTTCAGACTATGATGCCTTCGGACAAGTTTGCAATATTTCAGCCCAAGAGATGCAAAGGCATGATGCTAGGAGTAACAAGACAGGGCTTAGCCTTGTATGACGTTGAGGGAAGAGCTTAGCCCGAGAGAAGAGAACAATGCAAGAGAGAAAGTGCTTAGTCTCGTGCGGGAGTCGGGAAAGTGCTTAGTCCAATGCAGATAGAAGGCAATGCTTAGCCTTATGCGAATGGGAGTTATGGATTTGCCTCATGCAAGATTTGAGACAGTGCTTAGTCCCATGCGAAGAGAAGGCAGTGATTATCCTTGTGCAAGTAGAGAGGAAGGGCTTAGCCTCATGCAAGGTTCATAACAGAGCTTAGTCCCATGCAAAGGGAAGGCAGTACTTAGCCTTATGCAAGTAGGGAGGCTGTGCTTAGCCTCATGCAAGGTTCGGGACAGTGCTTAGTCCCATGCAAAGAGAAGGCCGTTATTAGCCTTATGAAAGTAGGGAGGCAGGGCTTAGCCTCATGCAAGGAGAAGGCAGTGCTTAGCCTTATGCAAAGTTCGAGACAGTTCTTAGTCCCATGCAAACAGAAGGCAGTGCTTAGCCTTATGCATGTAGGGAGGCAGGTCTTAGCCTCATGCAAGGTAGAGATAGAACTTAGTCTCATGCACAGAGAAGGCAGTGCTTAGCCTTATGCAAATAGGGAGGCAGGGCTTAGCCTTATGCAAGATTCGGGACAGGGCTTAGTCCCATACAAAGATAAAAGTAAGAGCGAAGTATTCTTAACTGACAATGTGTTGTGTGCATAGTGATTGTGTCATTGCGACGGTGTTTATCATGATGATATGGTCCTTCATCCAAAGAAAATTCGTGAGTTTTGCGGGGGAGGTCGGTTCGTGCCTTTGCTTGCTCGATCTGCTCCGCTCTGTCTGAACACCCTGTTCAAGCTATTAGAATAGCATTTAAAGCAAAGTTTCTTTTTTAAAAGCATGCGTGTATAATTTTCAAAGACATAGTAGTATATAGTTTATAAATTAGTTAGATGAACCAGTAACTATGACACAACCAGAGACATTGCGACTTCATCTGTTGTAGAATTATGAGGGTCCTCCTCAAAATTTTGCCCAACTAGATGAAATTTCTGACTGCTCCATACGTTGCGGTTAGCTGAACTTGCTTCGGAATTTTGAGTGTCCTCCTCAAAATCCTACCCCAGTTTCTTATTGTGGGGGAAATAAAGATTTTATTGAATTGTGACCGAAGCCATAGGGCTGCCTATGTATCCCATCTTAAACAGGAATCAGGTTGAGCGTAGTTAAATTTATATCATATAGAAAAGCACAAGATGATTTTAAACATAATATCTTTTGACTGCATCTGAGTTGATTGACTTTGGCCAGATTTCCCCGTCCATCTCTACGAGTATGAGTTCTCCTCCTGTCAGTACTCTGTGAACCGTGTAGGGACCTTTCCAGCTAGGAGAGAATTTCCCTTTGGCTTCATCTTGATGTGGAAATATCTTTTTCAGCACTAGTTGCCCCGTTTGAACTTTCTTGGCTTGAATTCTTTGTTGAAGGCTCTGGACATTCTGTTCTGATAAGGCTGACCGTGACATACTGCATTCATCCTCTTTCCATCTATGAGGGCTAGTTTCTCATAGCGGCTCCTTATCCATTCTGCGTCGCTGAGTTTGGCTTCTTGTACGATTCTCAAGGAAGGAATTTCCACTTCGGCGGGAATGACAACTTTAGTACCATAAACCAGCAGATAGGGGGTTTCCCCGGTTGATGTGCGGACTGTGGTACGGTATCCTAGTAAGTCGAATAGTAGCTTCTCGTTCCATTGCTTGTGATTCTCCACCATTTTCCTTAATATCTTCTTGATGTTTTTGTTGGCAGCTTCCACGGCTCCATTCATTTGAGGCTCGTATGATGTGGAATTTATGTGTGTGATTTTGAAAGTTTCACACATGGCTTTCATCATATCACTGTTGAGGTTGGCGGCATTGTCAGTGATGATGGACTCTAGAACCCCGAATCGACAAACAATTCGGTCGCGGACAAAATCCGCAACGACCTTATTGGTCACAACTTTGTAAGATGCAACTTCAACTCATTTAGTGAAGTAGTCGATGGCCACCAAAATGAACCGGTTCCCGTTTGAGGCGGTGGGCTCGATTGGACCAATGACGTCCATTCCCCAAGCAGCAAAGGGCCAAGGTGAGCTTGTTGCATTAAGCTCGCTCGGCGGCAAGTTCGTCATGTCTGCATGTATCTGACATTGGTAGCATTTATGAACATACCGGATGGAATCTATTTCCATGGTCGTCCAAAAGTAACCGGCCCTGAGTATCTTCTTGGCCAACACAAAGCCATTCATGTGTGGACCGCAGGTTTCGGCATGTATCTCCTCGAGCAATTTAGAAGCCTCATTTGCGTCAACACACCTTAGCAATCCCAGATCAAGAGTTCTTCTTTATTGGGTTCCTCCACTTTGGAAGAAATGATTCGACAACCTCCGAAGTGTGCGTTTCTGAGTATGGTTTGCATGCTTCGGGTATTCTCCTTCGCCAAATACTCTTTTATGTCGTGGAACCAGGGTTTTCCATCCATTTCATCTTCAACGTGAGCACAGTATGCTGGCTGATTATGGATCCTTACTGGAATAGGATCGATGAAGTTCTTATATGGATGTTGTATCATTGATGACAAGGTGGCCAATGCGTCAGCAAACTCGTTCTGAATTCTGGGGACATGCCGAAACTCTATCTTCGTGAACCTCTTCTTTATTTCTTGTACATGATGCAGATATGGTAGTATCTTGGAATTCTTGGCAGCCCACTCTCCTTGTACCTGGTGCACAAGTAGATCTGAATCGCCGATCACCAGTAGTTCTTGAATGTTTGTATCAACAGCCAGGTTGATCCCTAATATGCAAGCTTCATATTCGGCCATGTTGTTAGTGCAGGGGAATCTGAGTTTTGCAGACACCGGGTAATGTTGACGAGTTTCTGATACCAAGACGGCTCCGATGCCGACTCCTTTGAAGTTCGCCGCCCCGTCAAAACATTCTCCAACCATCGTAGGCTTCATCAATGTATTCTCCTAAGAATGATACCTCTTCATCGGGAAAATACATTTTCAAGGGCTCGTATTCTCCTCCCACAGGGTTTTCTGCAAGGTGGTCTGCCAATGCTTGTCCATTGACTGCTTTCTGAGTTACATATACGATGTCAAACTCACTCAGCAAGATTTGCCACTTGGCCAACTTCCCAGTAGGCATGGGTTTTTGAAAGATGTATTTCAAGGGATCCATTCTTGATATGAGATATGTCGTATAAGCACAGAAATAGTGCCTTAGCTTCTGACCTATCCAAGTTAGAGCGCAACAAGTGCGTTCTAGTAGAGAGTACTGTGCTTCATAAGGAGTGAACTTCTTACTCAAGTAATAGATGTCCTGTTCCTTTCTCCCTATCTCATCGTGTTGTCCTAGAACACAACCGAAAGCTCCATTTTACACTGCAAGGTAGAGTAGCAGTGGTCTACCCGGATCCGGTGGGACTACGACTGGTGGTGTGGACAAGTATTCCTTTATTTTGTCAAAAGCCTTTTGACAATCCTCGGTCCAACTGGTTGTAGCATCCTTCTTCAGCATCTTGAAAATCGGCTCACATATTACTGTGGATTGTGTTATGAAACGGCTGATTTAGTTGAGGCATCTCAGGAAACTCATCACATCTTTCTTTCTTTTTGGTGGTGGTAATTCCTTGATGGATTTGACTTTTGATGGATCCAATTCTATTCGCCGATGACAAACGATGAATCCCAACAGCTTTCCGGCAGGAACCCTGAATGCACACTTTGCGGGGTTTAGCTTGAGGTTATACTTCCGCAGTCTGTCGAAGAATTTTCTCAAGTTTGCTATGTGATATGTGGCCTTCTTGGATTTAATGATGACATCATACACATATACCTCTATCTCTCTTTGTATCATGTCATGAAAAATAGTTGTCATGGCCCTCATGTAGGTGGCCCCAGCAGTCTTTAGACCGAATGGCATCATCTTGTAGCAGTATATGCCCTTTGGTGTAATGAAAGTTGTTTTCTCGGCGTCTTCATCGTCCATCCAGATCTGATGGTAACCTGCAAAGAAATCTACAAATGACTAGAGTTCATGCTTGGCACAATTGTCGACCAGAATATGTATATTCGGCAGCGGGAAATCATCCTTTGGGCTTGCTCTGTTGAGATCCCGATAATCAACTCAGACTTTGACTTTCCCATACTTCTTCAGAACAGGCACAGTGTTGGCTAACCAGTTTGTATATTCAATTACACTGAGGACCTTGGATTTGATTATTTTAGTAACCTCCTCTTTGATTTTCAAACTCATATCTGGCTTGAATTTTCTGAGTCTCTGCTTTACTGGCGGACACATTGGGTTGGGAAACTTGTGGGACACTATGGATGTGCTCAATCCGGTCATATCTTCGTATGACCATGCATATATATCCTCATATTATTTCAGGAACCAAGTGTATTCCTCTTTCTATGACGGTGACAAATGAATGCGTATGCGGGTTTCCTTGATGGTTTTAGAATCTCCCAAGTTAACTATCTCAGTTTCGTCCAGGTTGAGCTTGGGTTTATTATCAAAATCCTCTACTTCTCTGACGATCTCCTCAGGTATTACATCCTCTTCTTATGAATCAATGTCCTTTTGTTGTGTTGTCTCATTACATGTCACAGTTGTCGGTTCATCGAGATAGGAAATAGTAATGTTGTAGGGATAAAGACATGAAAGAAAAGTAGTAATCATAAAACATCAAGCCATTTAAAACGTCAAACAAAATGATTTTCAATAACACAAATAACGTTTTTGGAACATTGAAAATGTTATTTAAAACAAAAGATGCGAAAGTGGAAATCATTTTATTTATTTTTTGGAAAAAGTAAAAATGTTATTCAGCCTTGCTACCCCTGGACTCGTCGGGCCCTTGATGGTCTAACAGTCCAGTTCTTGAGGAATGCTCCTCTCTCAACGGCTTAGATAGTAAGGCCTTCCTCCTCTCCTCTTCTACGATCACACAACAGTTCGTATCATTATCTTCCAAGAATAGATACCTCAATGTTGCCAACGCTTCTTCTTTCTCTGATCCCCACATGATATCGGTCTGATGGAAGGTCTGACTTAAGTGCTGCATGGGTTGCTCGAGAGGGTATTTTGGACCGCACCACGGTGGTAACCAATTTTAATATTCCTTCCAGGTGTACTGATATCCAAGCCCAAAAGTAGTACCATGGCGCTTCAGCTGTATTGGCTCGGACATACCCTGAAGATTTTTACCAACCCCTTTTCCGGGATCGTACCCTCTCCATGCTAGCATGCTTTCTATATTTCTACTCCACCACTTATCCTTCTCGATCGAATTAACACGCTCGATACGATGGTAGGTTTCTCCACCTAACTTCCTTCTATTTTCAACTACCGAAACAGTCTAACTGGTGTAAATGGGGTTGCTCTCATCTCCATCGATGATCACTTCTTGATGGTTCCACTTGAACTTCATAGCCTGGTGCAAAGTAGATGCTACAACCCCAGCTGCATGTATCCAAGGTCGTCCGTACAGGAGGCAGATATGTCCAGTACATGAAATTAAACATCAAACCAGGTAGGACCCATCTGCAGGCAGAGATTAGTTTCTCTAATGGTAGCCCTTTGAGACCCATCGAATGCTTTCACATTCATAGTTCCCTCTCGTATCTCATGTAGTCCCTTGCCCAAACAGTCAGGAAAACATCCTATTGGCAGAATCTCTAAACGGTTAGTAACACTCCCATAATCAACACAGCAAACCTATAGGTAGGATTTCTACCCGAGTTTTGAACAAAGATATATAACCCCCCCCCCCCCCCCCCCGCTCCTAACTTTTACTAATAAACCCCANCCCAACTTTTACTAATAAACCCCAGATCTGTTTATTACAGAGATTATTACATTATTTACAACCCATAATGAATAAATTACACAACAATATCTATTACACTATAGGGAGCCTCCATAGGCCCAATATAAACCTGGGAACCAGGCCTTCAAGCAAAGCAGATCTGAAGCATAATGGTGGTCCATCCATGATACACATAATTGGGCTTCTGGTGTGTCAAAGTTCCCAAGGGCCTCAGGACCCCAGGCAATGCTCACACCAGAACCTTACTTAGAGAAAACGTTTGTAAAAGATTGGAAGACTAGCCTCAATGTGTTAGAGTTAGGAGGAGTCTCAAGGACCCTAGATAGTGCTCACACTAGGGGTGGTAGGAACCTAAATAACTAAGAGTAGAAGTTTGAAAACCAGTATATAAAGAGTAGCGAAACAGTATTAGAAAAGAGTTTAGTCTCCAGAAGCAAATAGATTCAGGTTACACAAAGTTGTACCAGGAAACAAATAGAATCTATATTCAGCACATAATTCAAGAAGATTGGTACTTGTTTAGACTAAATACTCATACTAGTATCATAAAAAAGAACACTTAACAGACAGGATTGGCCACACATTACATGCTTTCAGTATGTAGCAATGTTCAGAACAGAGAACATACAATTGAATCAACAAGGTTTCACATTATAGGAAGTATTTAGTTTAGCAATTATCACTAGGTGGAATCGTATAGGCATATATCCTAACAGAAGCATGCTGAGGTTTGAAATAAACTAAAATAAGTACATAGAACAAAATAAGATAACAGGAACTAAAACATGCCAGTTGAGAAAGAAGTAAACAGGAATCAGATATCAAACAGAAGCATGCTGAGGTTTGAAATAAACTAGAACAGAAATAGGATAACAGGAGTTAAAGCATACAAGTTAAGACGAATGTAAACATGAATGTAATGGAAATTTGAATCCAGGGAGTCTAGCCTTGGCTTCCAGCCGGCTAAACAGTGCAGGAATCAGAACAGCAACACAAAGAGAGAACTTAGGTTCTTTTTAGAAAAAACAGAAGGCTTTGGAGTTTTGAAGTTGTAAAGTGAAGAAGTTATAGAAGCGTGTGTGTGAGTATAAGAGTCTCAGTGTAAGTATCTTAGTGTAGGTAGGTCTCTAAAATCATGACAAAGGAAGGGCTTTTATAGAATACAATAGAGTAGGACAAATAAGGTATGAAAATCAATTGCACACAAATAAGGTATGAAGATCAGTTAATCAGTCAATTAAGGTTAACATGAATCAATTAACAGGGAGAATCAGGTAAGTATCACTTAATTTTAGGAAAAACCCCATGGAATCAGTTAGCAGACAAGACTAAGGTTAAATAAGGTAAGCAGTAAGTCCAAAGGTCAATTGTAAATCGGCCCTAATAACCAAAGCACATAAATCAGGCCAGTAAGAGAATTAAGGAAAGTATCACCAATTATTAATCACACATAAGGAAAGAATAGGTTAAAATCCGATAAGGAAATATCGGTATTAAAGAAAAATACAATTTCAAACCCAAATTTAGGTAGATAAATCGATTAATACGTTAATTGACAGAGCTAAGGTAAACGGGCAAGAACAGTGAAATGAATAGTCGAATAATTGAAACCCTAAGACATAAAGACATGGATATGAAACTCAATCGGTCAAAAAGGTAAAGAAGAAAACCGGAGTTAAACATTTAAACGTTTTAAACATTTTTTGCAGAAATCCCTTAAAAATCAAAACCCTAGCTTTTAGGGTAAAATAAAAATCGGTTAACAATAATAGTAAAAACAAAAATTCTTTGAAGAAAATACCAAACGGACTCAAAACCGCTTACGATCTAAAGATATCTAAGAGGATTCAACCAAAAATGACTAGGTGTATAAAAATAAACAGAGGTGAATCAAACCTGGTTTGAACAAGAGATTTGAAACCATAAAAACACGAAGTTATTAGTACGAACAAACATCGAAGTGATATAGAAGGATTAGTCGAGAAAATGAGAGATTTTGAACAAAATCTGGTTCGAATCCCTTGAGATTCCATCAAGTAACATGAAAATCATAACACCAGTATAGAGATGAGGCCGGATAAGGCCTGAAATCGAAGAAGAAACCCATGAATCAAAGGAATATCGGTAACGGCGGGCTAGGTTTAGAAGGAGGGGGGTGAAATAGAAGAGAGTGGGGAAAGAGATCGAAGGGAGGCGGGTTTTGGAAAATGGGGGTAGGTTATAATAATTTGGTTTGGGTACTGGGTTATGGGTTGGTTTAATTGGGCTGATAGTTGTTGGGCTGGGGTCCGAAAATTCAATTAAAAGAGGCTATATTCAAAGTTATTGCAATTATAACCTAAAGTTGTAAATATAATTATGCATAAAATAATTAAAGCTTAATTATAAATATAAATGATAAGATTAAATAATAAAATTATTCTAAAATCATTTGTGATGCAATTAGTAATTATTTAGGTAATAAAATGATGAAATAAATTAATTTAAAATCTTTTACAATTACAGAAAATTATGGAAAAATATTAACCGGTGCTCATGCATTATTTTGAAAATATATATGCATTTTGAAATAATAATATAGGAAAAAATTGGGTATCAACATATATCATTTAGGGGGCAGACTCCGGGTTATCGTGGGAATATTTCATCATCAAGGACGATGATAATTTTGAGTGTGAGAGGGTATTACGCCCGGCATTTTAGGGGCCTTGGCATCCATGATACTGCGCACAATAGGGCGGCAAGCGAGAGTCAGTCGCGTAGGCGACGTGTATTGACGATGTGTTTGTGAAGGAACATCAGGCACATGGGCTATGCATGAGGCAATAACCATCTAGATATGTTTTGTTACATGTCTTAAGAGTTCCAAATGATATTATAAAGGACTTGGGAGGAGACCAAGGGTCTAGCCTGCGGGCAATGGCCGCGTACGAGCCTGAGTGTTAGTACCGTATGTTTTCGAGCTATGAGGGGAATCTAGGGATTTCAGTTGTAGGCCTTGTTCCTAGTATGCCTTTATATATTCTTAGCAAGTTTGGCATCATTTGAAAACCTTTTACCTATGGGCTTGACTTAGCCAAGGAGCAATGGCATTGTCGTAATTAGCTAATGCGTCCGAAAACTATAATTATTTCCACGAGCATGGGAATGGGGTGAAAATTCGTGGAAGTATGAATGAAGTCAAGACAAATCATTAGAAATGGACCGCCTTGTTTGTATGATTCTCTGGCCGAAACATGTCGAGTAGGGGAACTTAGGCTTTTTCTTTTTAATCATATATAAAGGGGGGCATAGGTGTTGAAGCTGAGCCAGCCTCCCCCGTGCGTGATGTGACCAAGCCGTACGAAGTAAGCCATCTTGAGGGGAAACCTCAAGGTCCTACCTGGACATCTCAAAGGAGTATCTTAGGTATCCATACAAGCTTGGGAACTCTATGGATGGCACGACGCCTCAGGGATAGCGTTGGTCGCACAACAGGTGTCGGAGGCTTGACGTGTTGGATGATTATTTCCTATGGGCTACCAAAATAATGGATAAAGATCTCTGTGCCGATTGGATACTTGAAGCACCTTTCTTTGGGGCCTCATATGTTGACTTGTGAGTATGGCTTGGGTTCAGCTATGCGAGCAAGGTTCCGTTGGCCTAGACGTGCAATTTTGGGGATACACTACACTATGCGGGATGGATGTATGCTACGAGGTCTATGTTTGGAAATGTCATAAGAAAACCATGGGCATGCTACGAAATAAGCACATGAAAAAGTCCAAGGACTTAGGGTTTACCTACTGAGGCGAAGTACAAGCTGGGTGCGGATGCATGAGCGGTGTCAAGCTTGAGGATTGGACTGTGCACGCGATAGCGATGCTTAGTGCCAAGCGAGGGACGAACATGTCCTTAGCCAACCCCGAGTGTGTGCATGGATGAGATCTATCAGATGAGAGGTGCCACACCAATGTGATACCTAGTCACGACCAAGAGCTTAGACATCAAACGGGCGGCATAGTTAAAGTAAGCCTTCAAGGCAAGGTTCACCACAGGTAGAGGATCGTGATAAAACCCTGGGAAAGTGGAAAGGGTGGCCTATAGTGAGGGTGCCTACAGGCGTTTCACAGGCTATTTTTATGCCACTGATGTTGAGATAAGAGTTCGGCCTGTGACATTGCAGCTACGTCACGCCATCGTACAAACGTTGTATCATGTTACTTCTGACATTTTCCTTTTTTGGATACAAAGAGGATAAATTATGGGGATTTTCACGGGTTCTCAAAATATTGCATCGACTTTCTGTATAGAACTAATTAATCATTTGCATGACAACTCAAATCCTTCAAGCGGTTGTCCTACTGAAGATATAAAGAAATACTTATAATAATGGAATGCAAGAACGGAACTATAGTGTTAGATTTGGATTTACGTGAATCAAGATATTTTTGCCCAAATTCGGTAAATGCATTACAAATTTATTTAAATTATTTAACAATAAATTCATTATCTATGTCACAAAATCCCAACCAAACGGGGTCGTGGTGGCGCCTAACATCACTTCCTAGGCAATCCAATAAACAACGGGAGATACGAAAGAAATGCAACTAACGATTTACAACAAAATGATAATATAGTCTAATAGCAACTCAGAAATAGACATGAAACTTCTAAGATCAAGACGAACGTTCAACCATCCCAAGACATGGAGTCATAAGTACATGAGCTACTACAGTTTACTAAATACATTTAATTGAAAAAATACAGTACTTTCTGAAAAGTAGAAACGGTATAGTAGAAATAGGAAGATGACTCTAAGGTTTGCGATCAGAATATAACTCTACCTCGAGTCATCTACGTGGTATCCTCTAAGCACCTCTCGGGACTCTATTGGTACCAATGTCCAAATCTGCATAAGAAGTACAGAACTATAGTACGAGTACACTAATCCAATATACACTGTAACTGTCGAGCCTAACCCTGATGAGGTAGTAAAGAGGCTAAGACAAAATACCTATAAATAAACCTTTGTTGTTATATATCAAGAAATAACGAGATAAAAAGTAAAGTATCAAGTACAATAACAGGTTACTAACATGTGAAAGAGATAATAAGTACGTAAGTAAAGGAACATAAAACGAAAAGGTAAAGAAAAGTGATACTGAGTAAACCACAACTCATGCTTTGCCAACAACTCTTAACAACCCTTCAAAAGTAAATCACGAAACCATAAAGCCAAGTTCACAATCCGAATAACTAAGTAAAGAACAATGAAACCAACAAACGGCAAAACATCACCCTTCATGCTTTTACTCTCATGCTCACAACATAATACAATAGTAAGCACGGAAACACCCTTCGTGCATATCCTCACTTTCTCTCTAGTACAAAATACCCTTCGTGTAATGATATTAGATATATGAATAAAGCACAAAACCACCTTTCGTGCACAAATATTCTTCCTCACAAGCAAGGCAACACCCTTCGTGAATTTCACTCTTCCTCACCAAACATTACACATAAAATAGTACCAAACAAGGTAGGAAGTATACAACATCAAGGTTAACATTTGAACATAACTCAATATATGAGAATTTACCAATACTTTGGCACCAACAACCAATTCAACGATCCAATTATCTCAACGCTCAATATCTCAATAAGCTCAATATAGGAAATAACATGAATTCGAGAAATTAAGGAGTTATATTCTCTATCTAAAGAATGAAAGAATAATACACAGAGTAACACAACACAAATAAGACTAATTCTATTCAAGGTTGTCCCATGGCCAACGCATATACACTGATCACCTTGTATATATGTCGCCCCTAACTCATAGATCACATAGCAAATAGACTCACTTACACCCCTAATTACCCCAATCAAGGTTAACTAAGACACTTACCCCTTTCCAGAACAAGACCAACAATCCAACGCGGCTTTCCCTTTAGAATAAATCTCCAAACCGTCCGAATCTAGTCAAATATTGTTCAAACAAGTCAAAAGATTCTTTAGAAACTACCCTTGTAGGAAAAAAGTCTGGTCTTTAACATAATTGGAAAAGTTAACAAAAAATCAACCCGGGCCCTCGTGGTCGAAATCCGAAATTAAAACCAAATCTCGGTTACCAATTCACACGAATCTAAATATGTGATTTGTCTTGAGATCCAACCTCAATTTGAGGGAAAAATCTTAGTTTTACAAAATTCATAGTTTCTATCCAAAATCCCCAATTACTACTCAATGAATCTTAGATTTGATAATGAAATTCATGAATAAGTAATGAAAATTAAACAAAAATAAGTTAAGATTTCTAACATGTAAAGTTGAAAAGAAATTGCTCTCCAAAAATTGCCTGTAAGGAGTTTAGGTCTCAAAAATTGTGTAAAATGAGCTATGTCCTGTAATCCCAACCTTTACCCAACTGCAAATATTGTAATTGCAAATGATGCTCACAAAATGAACCACTTATCGCAAATCCAATCAGTGTCTGAGCCTCTCAAATGCGACTTACGCTTAGCATTTGCGAAGGCCCGGCCCTTCGCAAAAGCGAACCAAGCCTCGCAAATGCGAAGCTATTCCTAAGTCCCCCAATGTCGCAATTGTGACCCTTACCTCGCAATTGTGACACCCATCCATTCGCAAAAGTGGATATGACTTGCAAAAATGAAGTGCACAGCCGCTTCCCAATCTTCGCAAATGCGAGGCTCGCATTTGTGAATAGGTCCTCACAAATGCGGGAACTGCAGCCTAACACACCAGCAATCCTTCATCTATGCAAAAACAATCCGCAAACTATCTGAAACACACCGAACCCCCTGGGCTCCAATCTGAACATTCACAAGTATATTAAGATCATAAAAAGTCGTTGGCATGCGCAAATGATAAAAATAACGTCAAAAATAAAGAATCTCTCACCAAAACTCAAGATTTTCAAAGTTCAAACTCAATTTCTAATTTTTCACATAAAGCGTCAAAACGGCCTCGGGTCGCTCGGGACCCCAACCAAACAGCGTACAAGTCCAAAATCATCATACAAACCAATCGAAATTGACAAAATATCGATTCGATATCGTTTACCAAATATGTTGACCGTGGTCAACTCTAGCCACCTTCAAAGTCAAAAATCACATTTTCTTTAAAATTTCGCATTTAAACTTTTCAGAAAAAGACACGGACTTGCACGCTAGTCATAAATCATCAAATAAAGCTATAAAAGATCTCGAAACACAAAAGGCGAGCTAGTACTTAAAATAACCTATCGGGTCATTACAATCTATTGCATAATTATAAACTCGAAATTGATATAGGTACCCTAAACTTCAAATCCAAGATCGTTCTGATACTGTGCTTCTGCAGTGGAAAAAAGTTTTAAAAAAAAGAAGTAAAATTGTTAAAAACAAATGTAAGCTGATGTACACCGGGAAAACGAAGTAAAGCCTCCTTTACTTTGTTGGTACTTTGAAAAGTGTCATTCGCTTACATTCCTTGGACATTTACAAGTAAAAAAAATGCATTGTAATGGTATGTTAATTGTACGAAGTGCGTGAGGTGCTGCTATTTTTTTAAGTTCACCCAGGGAAAACTAGTAAAGACAATCATACTTTGTCCTCACCCAAAAATATTACTAGTACCTATTAGTGTTCCCATTTAAAAGATGGAGGGAATATTATTTCTCAAAAAAGTTAGGGGCAAAGTGAAAATTATTCTTGTTTAAAGTCAAATTTCTGAGAGAGGCCCTAGGTAAGAATTTGATAAGTTGATATACAACAATAACATATCCGGTGAAAACCCATAAAGTGAGGTCTGGGGAGGTAGAGTGTACACGAACCTTACCTCTACTTTGGGAGGTAGAGATGTTATTTCCGAAAGACCCCCTGCTCAAGAGAAAGCATGGAAAAAAAAGGTCAGATAAGGACAATCAATTCAATGCAGTATGAAAATGAATATAATGAAAGAGAATAAGTCATGATAAAACAGTATAAAAAGGAGCAGTAACTATCGCAAATAAATAAGGTAATTGAAGTACAAGAAACAATAGATAGTAGCAGAAATCAAAGGGAAAGAAACTATAGAGTAAGATAAGTTGATATAACGATATCGGAAAGTGCCGCATTGCTTTAATATAATGATAGTTTGTTGTAATGCTTTGAAGAAGACAACGTGTAAGCCGCGGTAAGTTGCCGATTGAGAGACTTTTCAATATTGACAATAAGAATAGTAAAAGAGAGAATGATAAAGGTAAATATATAAATAAATAATAATGTGGGCTCGTATTAGTTGTTAGGATATAAATTAGGCAAAAAATAGCTATCCTACCCATGTAAAGAAATAATTCATTAAAAATTATTCTATTCTCTAATTAGTACAACAATATTCACATTAAAATTATTGTACTTTCGCTCCCAATTTTTTTTTAAAATTCAAAAGTACACACATTTTTAAAATTACATATAAAATACATCTTAAATAAAAGGGGTTCCTCATATAAAATGGAGGTACATAAGCTCGATTACGAAAAAGCATCTCGACGCTGTGAGAAGAGAGTATAAATGGGAAGAGAAGGTCGTGTTGCAAATACCTTCTCGTGAGGAGGACATCACAACCTATGTAGAGGGGTTCCTTAGTATATACACATACCCCTTTAAGTTGGGTCCCCTCGATCCACTCGTGCTCGAATTCTGCCGTATATATCAAGTCACCTGGGCCAGATCCATCCGTCTTTTTGGCAGATTGTGATAATGATGAGGTTCTTTGTCGAAAAGGCTAGGCTCGAGTTCACCCTTAGCCACCTCATCTAATTATATCAACCTCGACTTTTCCGAGGTATGATCAAACTCCAACGCCGAACGACCAAGTCCTTCTTTGCCAGTAACAACGAAGACAAGGACCGAAGTTGGATGAGCCGATTCATCCGAGTGAGGACCGTCAATGTTATTCCCAAAGATATCATGTCGTTCCCCGAGAAATGGAACTTCGAATGTGAGTGGAATTATTTTCTTTAATTTTTCCCACAAACTTTACTAGCTTCGCGTAATATTCCTTTCCCTTTTTCAAAGTGGTCCCGTAGATGCCCAATGCGGTCCTCGACCTCGAGGACTGGGTTCGAAAGCTGGCTGCTACTTCATCATATGACAAACACAAGTGGCGGGACTTGTCGAAGGGAAAGTGGGAAGAAAAACACCACGGTTCATGTTGCAATACTTCTTCCCTCATTAAAAATACCTTTCTTCCTATAACCTAATTCTTCTGTTGCAGGTATTGGCGAGTTCCTTGAAGGCCTCCCCCTCTCGGGGAGGAAGTGGGACCTTCGGCATCTATGCCAAAGAAGGATAACAAGAGGAAAAGGTCCTCTAAGAGTGATGCCACCCAAATCAAGGCAGAGCCCGCTCAAAGGCGCAAGAAGAGCGTCGTCATTAACGTGGATATTGACTCGGTACACCAATCCATGGACGATGAAAGTGACGAGGTGGAGGGTTTGACTTTGGTGGCTCTAACCAGAAAATCTTCCGACGCTATCAAGCCCGCTGAAATCGAAGCCCCTAGCCTCGAAGAAGGAACTTCAAAAGAAAAAAGGGATGAAAGCCCTATATCACCTGACGTGATGACTGCTTCTCAGACTTCTAGAAATTCTCCAAAGGGAGCAAGCTTCGAAACTCCTCTGCCTGAATGGAGCACCTCAGGATATATCCCCGAGGTCATGACAGCAGGTCATTCCTCGTTGTTTCCGGCCTTCTCCGTGTATGCTATTACAGACGCTCAGAACCTGAAGACGCCCGAGTTAGATGGAGTCCCGAGTGAAAATGACCCCTTCTAGGGTTGCTTTGCTGGGGTCGATGAAGCCGACCTAGCAGTGCGAGCTCAATCTTTGAGGAGGTTCAACGTCTTTGCTCGATTGTAAGTTTTTAGTGGCACTGCAATTTCTCCAATGTCATACTTTATTTTTTTCTGTCTAATAAATCATTTATTTCTTTTCTGTAGGCCTTCGACAAATCTAAGACCGAACTGCGTCATTGCGAGGCCGAGTTGTGTAAATCTTCGAACAAGAAGAAAACCCTTAGGCTTCTCTGTGACAAAAAGGAGGAAGAACTAAAGCATCTTTGATCGGAGGTGACCAAACTCATGAATACGAGGACGAGCTAGAGAAGCAGGTAACCTCTGTTTTGAAAAAATACGGGCTCCCTCTCCCGTATTTGGAGGATAATACTTTAATGTCTCAACTGCAGCAAAAGGTAGAGATGCTGGAGCGTCTTCGTGGTGAAGTCGATCAAGTCAACTCTGAGTGCAATAAATGGAAGGCAAATATGGACACATTTGTTGTGGCTAAAAATGATGCACTAGCAAAAGTATCCGCCCTCGAGATTCAACTTCGGAATGCTCAAGAGAGAAATTCGGTTCAGGCTAGCAGAATAGCCAAGATCGAGGCTAGTCTTGCGAAGGTCGAGGGCAAAGTTGTGAAAGTCCGGGCCGAAGCCAGAGAAATATAAACCAAGGCCGACAGTACGGCGACTATCTATTTGAAGGATGCTGCCGATGCTCAGATGGAGTTGAGGAGGCCTGCTGATCGGGAGAAACGAAATAATGATTATGTCAGGTGCCGATCCCAGAGGGAGACTCTCGAAGAGATCCATGCCAAAGGCTTCGTTCTCTCCGAGGAGATAAGGTAGACGAGGCTGATGCCAAATTTGTCCTTTCCTCCGACGATTATGATGACGTCGAAGATGATGAAGAGGAGGAGGTTGACTAAGAGGCTACTCCTAAGGGAGTGACAGGTCTTGGGGGGGGGGGGGGGGGGGGGGTTTTTTTTTTT
>ML250071.1:36894-50496 GCA_005239495.1 Nicotiana undulata | reverse complement strand
GGGGGGGGGGTGTTTTCTATATTCTTGTAATCTTTTGTAGGACTCTTTCGTAATATCTTTTGTATATATGAAAAAGGAAAGGAGTTTCCTTCAATTTTTCTTCCAAGTTTGCTTGGTTTTGGATGATATAACTTTTGATAATTGGATGAGCATCAATTCCGATTCGGGGTAAAGTAAACCCTTAGGTTTACTTCCATTTTGAGGCGATGGGATTTTGAGTCCGTGCTAAGTGAAGGTGAGGCCCCGAGCTCCGTGCGCTTCGGCCTTTAAGATTTTTAAATATTGGCCCTTAGGCTTTTAAATATCGTCTCTTAGGCTCTTCGGGTTGGCCCTTAGGCTCTTTAGGTTAGCCCTTAGGCTCTTTTAGGAGGGCCAATTCGGCCTCTAAAATGGCTATAATTTTTCCCTCTTTCTGGCTAAAGACTTAGTGAATATTTTGGTATGCCTTAGCACGTATCTTTTTGTATTCATATTCGTTCGATTTTTTGATGGTTCGATTGATTGGAACCTCGTTTTTAATTTGATATGTAGCGTTAATCGAATATCACTTGAGATTATTTCGAAGGCTGATGTTTTCGAAGCCTCCGCATTATTCGAGGGTTGATTTTATCAAAGCCCCTTATAATTTGCTTTTGCCAAGGGTATCCTGATTTAACCAATTTTTATGAAGGCCTTTAGTTTTATAGCGGAAGTCGGACGTCTTCGAGTCGCATTATTTCGATCGTAGCCTTTTCATATGACTGTAGTCTTTTATATGGACTTAGCCTTTAGTCCCCGAGTGTGATGGCCTTGGCCTTTACGAGGGGATGCCTCTTTAAGGTCTTTCGAGTATGCCTCTTTGAGGTCTTATAAGTTCGAGTACGCCTATTTGAGGTCTTTCGAGTACGCCCCTTTAAGGTCTTATAAGTTCGAGGTTTTGGTGACTCGATGTGTTGACTGTCGATGATAGTCCCTGAGTATTCAGATGCATTTGGGATTTTATCCCTCGAGTTGCTTCATGTAGAATGTGAAAATAGTAAACTTCTTTGAGACACAAAGTGTTTATAGTAAGAATGCTTATTTGAATAATTGATACAAGCATACATGTTTTGTCGTCGGGGGATCGACTATTCTACATGGACACGGTTCATCAGACCGTTTGGCCCATTACATCAATTTCCTATGGAGGCCCTCTTGGCAAAAATTGTTAATGGAACCATAACCTCTGAGGGTGATGCCCCCCCCCCCCCAGTATTCGAGGTTGATTGAAAAGAAGCATTGAATACTTGTTGAAATTTCCCTAGGTAGCATATAAGTGTTGCCTCGTTAAAAACCTTGCCGGTAAAACACATTTGGGATAAAACCCGATCTAAGGAAAAAAGAGTGCAACGCATGCTTTAAAACCTAAGGTCTTCGATATGAAGGGTGCTTTGATGTTTCCAATAGAACACCTGTAAGGAGTTAGTTTTAAATACAAATGGAAAAGGGGAGAAGGTCGTACTTCAGCAATAATAGCATTTGAGCAATGATATATTCCAATTGTTTGGTAGTTGCTCGCCTTCCATTGTGCTGAGTTTGTAGGATCCTTTCCCTACTACCCCGAGGACACGGTACGATCCTCCCCAATTGAGGCCTAGTTTCCCTTCGTATGGATCAAGAGTATTGAGAGTGACTTTCCTTAGAACTAAGTCCCCGAATCCGAAATAGCGAAGGTTCGTCCTTCTGTTGTAATACCTCTCGATTCTTTGTTTTTGCGCGGCCATTTGGACTAATGCGGCCTCACGTTTCTCATCTAGTAGCTCGAGAGAAGTGTTCATGGCTTCGTGGTTTGAGTCCTCGGTGGTATGTTGAAACCTGACGCTAGGTTCCCCGACCTCGACTGGATCAATGCTTCGGACCCGTACACCAAATAAAATGGGGTTCCCCCGTGCTTGACTTCGACGTCGTTCGATATGCCCATAACACCTCGAGAAAAACTTCTCTCCACTTCCCCTTTGCATCATCTTACCTTTAAGTTTTGAATGATGGTTTTGTTTGTGGATTCGTCCTGACCATTTGCACTTGGGTGATAAGGCGTTGACATAATCCTTTTGATTTTATGGTCCTCAAGGAATTTTTTCACTTTGCTGCCGAAGAATTGTTTCCCCTTGTCACATAATATTTCGGCAGGTATCCCGAACCGACATACGATGTGGTCCCGTATGAAATCGATGACCTCTTTTTATCTTATTTTCTCAAAGGCCTACGCTTCTACCTATTTTGAGAAGTAGTCAGTCATAAACAAAATAAATTTAGCTTTACCTGGCACCGTTGGTAGGGGGCCGACGATGTCCATCCCCCATTTCATAAATGGCCACGAGGATAGGACCAAATGTAGTTGTTCACCGAGCTGATGGATCATCGGTGCGAACCTTTGGCATTTATCGCACCTTAGAACGAACTCCTAAGTATCCTTTACCATGCTATCCCAATAATACCCCACTCTGATCATGTTGCGAACCAATGAATCGGCACCAGAATGGTTCCCACAAGTGCCTTCATAGATTTCTCGTAGTACATAGTCGGTGTCCCCTGGTCCCAAGCACATTGCCAGGGGTTCGTCAATAGTTCTTCTATATAATGTTCCATTTTCATCGAGTGAGAATCGAGCTGCTTTGGCTCAAAGGGCCCCCGACTCTTTTGTGTCCGAAGGGAGATTTCCGTGCTTCAGGTATTCGATGTACTTATTCCTCCAATCCCATGTCAAACTTGTTGAATTGATTTCTGCATGGCCTTCTTCAACCACTGACCTTGATAATTGGACGATAGTCCCTGGGACAATATCATTTTCTTCGACTGATGACCCCAGATTTGCAACAGCATCGGCCTCGCTATTCTGTTCTCGAGGTACATGGACCAGTGTCCACTCTTTGAAGCGATGCAATGTCACTTGAAGTTTTTCTAAGTACCTTTGCATTCTATCTTATCGAACCTCGAAGCTCCCATTTACTTTGTTTACTACCAAAAGAGAATCATTTTTGCCTCGATAACCTCTGCTCCCTGGCCTTTGGCAAGTTCGAGACCTGCAATCATGGCCTCATACTTGGCCTCATTGTTAGTCAATTTAGAAGTTTAGACAGATTGCCTAATAATACTGCACGTAGGCAGTTTTAAAACAATACCAAGCCCGTAACCCTTCACATTCGAGGCACCGTCTGTGAAGAGGGTCCATACCCCCGATGATGTACCCGTTTTTAACAAGAGTCCCTTTTCTACTTCGGGTACGAGGGCAGGCTTAAAATACGCCACAAGGTCTGCCAAAATTTGAGACTTGATAGCTGTTCGGGGTTGATATTCGATATCATACCCTCCGAGTTCGATGACCCATTTGGCCCATCAGCCGATAATTCGGGCTTATGCAGAATATTTCAAAGTGGATATGTAGTCAATACAATATGGGATGACATTGAAAGTATGTCTTTAACTTCCTAGATGCTCTTATTAATGCAAGAGCCAACTTTTCTAAATGTGGGTACCTAGTTTCAGCATCTCCTAGGGTCCGACTTACATAATAGATAGGGAATTCTGTACCTTGTTCTTCTCGAACTAACACGCCACTTACTTCTACCTCGGACACGGCTAAATACAAGTAGAGTTTTTCATCCTCCTTCGGAGTATGAAGCAAGGGTGGGCTCGAGAGATACCGTTTTAATTCTTCTAACGCTTGTTGACACTCTAGAGTCCATGCAAAGTTGTTCTTCTTCTTGAGATGGGAAAAGACTTGGTGACTCTGATCTGAAGACCTCGAGATAAATCGACATAAGGCAGCTATCCGTCCGGTTAGCCATTGTACGGATTTCACGTTGTTCACGATGGTGATCTCCTCGATGGCTTTAATTTTATCGGGGTTGATCTCGATCCCCCTGCTCGACACCATGAAACCCAAGAACTTGCCTGAGCCAACTCTGAAGGCGCATTTCTCGGGGTTGAGCTTCATGTTGTACTTTCTTAAGATATCGAACGTTGCCTGCAGATGAGTCAAATGGTCCTCTGCGTGCAGGGACTTAAATAGCACGTAATTAATATAAACTTCCATAGATTTGCCTATATGATGTTCGAACATCTTATTAACTAGGCGTTGATAAGTAGCTCCTGCATTTTTTAGCCCAAAGGGAATTACATTATAGTAATACGTGCCATATTTCATGATAAACGAAGTCTTTTCCTGGTCCTTCGGGTTCATTTGAATTTGATTGTACCCGAAGTAGGCATCGAGAAAAGTAAGGGTCTCGCGGCCGGCCGTAGCATCGATCAAACGATCTATGTTGGGCAATGGGAAAGAATATTTAGGGCATGCTTTGTTCAAATCTTTGTAGTCTACACGCATTCTAAGTTTGTTTCCCTTTTTAGGGACTACCACTCGTTAGCCAGCCACTCAGGATAGTTTACTTCCCTACTGGATCCTATCTTGAGGAGTTTGGTTACCTCGTCATTGATGAACGTGTGCTTTACCTCGGACTGAGGCCTCCTTTTTTGCTTCACCGGTTTAAATCTGGGATCGATACTTAGTCGATGGGTAGTTATCTCTGGTGTGATCCCTGTCATATCTAAGTGGGACCAAGCAAAGCAATCAATGTTATCGATAAGAAATTAAATATGTGTTTTCTTGAGTACGGGGGTAAATCCCGTCCCATGGTATACCATTCGTTCTGGAAGATGCTCGATCAATATCACCTGCTCGAGTTCTTTGACTGTGGACTTCGTCACATCTTATTCCTCGGGGGCGACGAAGGCTCGAGGGGGGAGGAAATATTCTTCTTCGTCCTCAACCACTTGTTCATCGTTCATCTGTTCATCGATTACCTGTCCCTCGAGCTCTACCGAGGGCATGGGATGTGATTTCTATTTTGCTACATGTTTTCCCTTCAATCTTTTCGATGCGGATGGTGTCGATACTAGTGCCAAGTCGTGTACTGCAAACATTTCCTTAGCTACATGTTGCTCTCCATATACCATTTTCACACCATCCTTGGTTGGGAATTTCATCATTTGATGAAGTGTTGATGGCACTGCCCTCATACTATGGATCTATGGCCTTCCAAGTAAAGCATTATACCTCATGTCACCTTCGCTGACGGGGAGGATCATTTCCCCCTTCGTTGTTTCACTTGCCATGTTGAAGTCATTCAAGACTCGAGATGCTGGTATGATTTTATCGAGCAACCCGAGCTGCTCCACGACCCTTGACCTGATTATATTTGCAAAACTACCTGGATCCACGAGAACACGTTTAACTTGAACTTTATTTAAAAGGATAGAAATTACCACTGCATCGTTGTGAGGCTGAGATAAGGCCTCGATGTTTTCCTCGCTGAATGTGAGGGTGTCCTCGGGTATGTAGTCCCGAGTCCGCTTCTCCATTGTGATAGATACTTTGGTACGTTTGAATATGGGTCCCTATGGGACTTCGAATCCATCGATGATCATGTGAATGACATGTTGGGGTTCATCCAGTTCATTCTTCCTGTTTGCATCTCTTTCTCAGAAATGGTTCTTCGCCCGATCGCCGAGAAACTTCCGAAGGTGCCCCTCGTTGAAAAATCGGGCTACCTCCTCTCTAAGTTGCTTGCGATCCTCTATCCTATGCCCATGAGTACCATGATACTTGCACATCGAGTTGGGGATTGGGCCATCTAGTATCTCTAATTTTGCTAATGGTTGAGACGATACCCGAGGCATCGACGCTGAAGTTGTATTCTGATAATCGAGGCGCCTCCGCTGGTCCTTAGTGCCTATCAAACCCGGTCTTTCTCATGAGTCCCCAGGAACTTTGACCTCGATCTTCTCTTCGATCATTCCGAGGTATTTTACACCTCGAAGTGTTCCTTCGATCTTCAATGTACGGCCGATACCTTTCTTTATTCAACTTGGCTCCTTGTCTGCATCTCTCGATTACTTTGCTATCAATCTGCTTGGATAAACCAAACCCGAGGGGGCTCCCAACTAGTCGTCCTCGACCCTAATTTTTTACTGGTACCTGTTATGTACATCCGCCCAAGTCACGGCGGGATACTCGATCAAGTTCTGCTTCAGCTGCCTCGAAGCTATCGAACTCCGTTCATTTAGCCCCTGAGTGAAGGCTTGTACGTCCCAGTCATCGGAGACTGGTGGTAACTCCATTCGTTCCAACTGGATCCGGGATACAAATTCCCTCAACATCTCGTTCTCCCTGTTCTTGATTTTGAATACATTTGACTTCCTCGTTGCAACCTTTATGGCACCGGCATGTTCCTTTACAAATGAATCTGCCAACATGACAAAGGAATCGATAGAGTCCGGGGGAAGGTTATGGTACCATATCATGGCCCCTTTGGACAAAGTTTCCCCAAATTTATTCAGTAGAACAGACTCGATCTCGTCATCCTTCAAATCATTCCCCTTTATACCAAAAGTATATGTGGTGATGTGCTCGTTGAGATCGGTGGTCCCGTTGTATTTTGGGATGTCTGGCATCCGAAAATTCTTTGGAATAGGCTTCTGGGCCGCACTCGAGGGGAATGTTTTTTGCATAAACTTCTTTGAGTCCAGTCCGTTCAGAACCGGAGGTGCTCCCGGTATTTGGTCGACCCTTGAGTTGTATGTTTCCACCTTCTTATCGTTGTCCTCTGTCCTTTTTTCTCCCAACACGACCCTCTTCATGAGTTATTCGAGCATTCTTATGATGGTGGGATCAGTTACCGACCTATCATTTCTAGATCTCTCTGGGATTGGCTCAAAACGATGGGTGGTTTCTGGTCCTTCCCCACTCGGAGTCTTTTGCTGACTTTGCAACTGAGCGATAGCAACCTGTTGTGCTTGCAACATTTCAAAAATCACTTGGAGACTGACTTCTCTTTCTTCTCGAGCCTGTGTCCTTTGGGCATCAGGATGGTCCCCTCCGCGTACACTTCCTTCAACATCAGTGCTCAAGTCGATGTTCAAAGCAATGTGTGAACCAACGTCGACTGGGTTAAGGGCTGGTGCTACCCCAGGGTTAAGCGGTGGCACACCGCTCCCAGAAGCTGTTGCATTATTTTATCCATGGAATTCGAGATCGTCATTTCCATGCACTAGTGCGTTTGCTGAGTTAGACACATTTTAACCTGAAGTCGAAGAATCTTTGACAAGAAAAAGTGAGAAGAATAACGTGTGTTATCAGAAAACTAGCACTATTATCTTTAGCCTACGGTGGGCGCCGAACTGTTTACCTCAAAAAATGTGAGTAACAATTAAATTTGACTTGTGGTTTTACAGATATGTGATCTATTCCAATACTAGTGAATAAACAAGTAATAATAAGTATAAGTAAGAAGAATTGATGAACCAAACCAGTGTTGCTAGTGCAATAGGGGCCTCGAGCTTGATATTCTCGGGGGCCTCGAGGTGGGTTAAGAACAATAAAGTAAATGCAATAAATCTAAAGAACAATTCTTGGAGCACAGTAAACGAGAAAAGCAAGATAGAATATTCTTTTGCAGTCAATGAGATGATCTTTACAAATGATTGAGGTCCCCTTTATATAGGAGGTGAAACCCTAATATGGTACATTTCTAATTATGGTAAAGAATTCTATTGGTACAATTGTTAGCTGTATAACAACCTAGTACGAATTTGTACTAACTTGTACAAATCTTATTCCAAAATTCATGCCTAGGTCTTTGTGCCTTTGGGAAATTTCCGCTCTTTCTTGAGTATCATCGAAATGGTGCTTCCTCGAGGCAGACCATGTCGGGTCTTCGATTTGCTTCCCCGAGGTGCACACGTCCCATCCAGACTTGACTCTTACTTCGAGTTTCCCAAACATGAGCCCAGGGTATAATTAAGTCTTCGAAATCGAGCTCTCTGTTTTCGACCGTATACAAGACAAATAGAATCCGCGAATTTGTTAAACTGTCAATGTCAATCAAGTTTTAAATTATTATTAAAAACCTCCTTTCTTGTAGAAATTAGCATAAACATAATCTACAGCTTCCAAAGGATGAATTTTTTTTTAAGGAAAACAAAGTAAAAATTGCGGAGTGACCGTGAATGAAACAGGCTGATTTCGTAATGCTAGTAATCAGTAAACCAAGGGTAGAATTTTTCAAATTAAAGATAAATTATTTATTATCAGTGGCGGAAGCTCAAATTTTTGCTAAGAAGATATAAAATATAAAGAATAAAATATACGAAAAAGATAAGGAGATTTACATAAAAAGATTAACCCCGATCCGCCCATGTTTGCTTTGGATCCTGACACAATAATTTCAATATTTAAAATTTTCCAAAAACATTTCAAAACCTATGTAGTGCTTAAAGGTCAATATTGCCTCCCTTGACCTGATTTTTTAATAACTACAACATAAGGTTACAATTGATCAGGGGTCCATAACGTATTAGATGTTTAGTATTCAATTAATACTATATTAGAATACGTAGTCTTTCTGTCATAATTAATAATAAAAGTTTTTGGAGTTTTCTCAATAAAAAAGTATTTACGTTGTATTTAGTTTGACTTAATGCTATGGAAATTCAAAAGGTTTCTTCGACTACGCACTCCAGTGGGAATGTTGTTGTCAAGAAACTGCATATGACGAAAACTACTAACCACGAATTTTTTTTTTCTACTTTTTTTGGTGGGACTAGCCACAGATTTTAAAACATACTAAATGGAAATTTAAGATGGTATTAGTCAATAAAAGCTGTTTAAGTTATAAATTAATTTTTCTATCAGATTAAACATTTGATATTTGTTTACCTTGAAAATACGAGTAGCAATTAAATTTAATTTGTGATTTTAAAGATATATGATCTAGTCCAATACTAATTAATAAACAAGTAATATTGAATATAAATTAATGAAATCGACGAGCCAAACCAGTGTTGCTTGAACGGTATGGACCTCGAGCTCGATGACCTCGAGGTGGGTTAGAGATGGTAAAGCAAGAACAGTAAAGTAAAAGCAATAAAGTTAGAGAATGAATCTGAATAACAATGAGCGAGAAAGTAAGGTAGTATATTCCTTGTCAATGATTAGATTGCCCTTACAAATGATTGGGGTCCCCTTTATATAGGAGGAGAAACCCTAAATAAGGTACATTTCTATTTACAGTAAAGAATTTGATTGGTACAACTGTATAACAACCTAGTACAAATTTGTACTAATTCGTACAAATCTATCCCGGAATTTGCGCCATGATCTTTGGGGACGTGGCGAGAATATTGTCCTTTCCGTAACAAACTCATAACGGCACTATTCGTCATCGGTCGTATCTTGCTTCACTGCTCATCGAGCATCTAGGCCATCGAGCCTCTTACTCCGCCTTCGAGCTCGAGCTCGAGCTCGACCTCTACCAGGCTTCTGCATTCGATGCAACTTCTCGAGCCTACAAAATCGGGGCGTGAGATTTTGACCGTATACATATAGTCCCCGCATTTCTTAGAGTGAAAAGATAAGAAATGATTTTGATTCTCGACCCTTCGACACCCCAACCATTATGTCAGTTTCGTGATGTCAGCAGTTGGTGTGACTAAAGGTCGTGAAAGATCACGTCTGCACAGTTTTCGAAGGATCATTAATTTAAAGCGGCTATCGGTCAGTTGTTTAGCTTCCTCAATACGCATAAGTGATTTCTATAAATACATCAACTCATCTCTTTGTAAACTTTTACTTTCCACAACGTCCTAACTTTCCCATTCTGTCTGCGTTTATCCTTCTCTTGTACTCATTTCATCATCAACTTTCTCTTCTTCCTCTGAATTTCTCAACAACAACAATGGCCAAAACTTCTAAGACAGTTCCACAGAAAGAGAAAGCCTCTTCTTCCTCACGCCAATCTAAGAGCAAAACGATGGTACCACCTCGTATTGAGGAGTGTACTCCCGGGCCTTGCGAAACATCTTCTGACTTTAAAATCGACAGGCCCGCTTCGGTCCCGGGTCGATGTGAACCCATGTCTCGGTATATCAGCTTGATAACTGATGCCGAGCTTAAACAGGTGAAGGCCGACTGTCATTGGGAGAATAAAGACGTGGAGGTCCCTTCCCCCGAAGAGGATATTACCACTTACAAAGCTGAGTACCTGAGCGTGTATACTTATCCATTCACCCTCGGTCCCGTAGACCCTTCTTTTCCCCTCTTAGATCCAGTGATTTTGTACTTTGGCCAACTGTATCGAGTGACGCTTGGACAAATTTACCCTTCCTTTTGGAGAATTGTTCACTTGATTAGGTACTTTTCAAGCAAGGTCGAGGGGATGTCTTTTACCCTCGACCATATAATCAGGCTATACAGTCCTCGTCTCTATCGAGGTTGCCTGATAAAGCTGCAACGCCGATCCTCGAAGTCTTTCTTCTCCAGCATCGATGAAGACAAGGACCGAGGGTGGATGAGCCACTTTGTCCGAACCAGGACTTCCGACCTGATTCCTACTGAAAGGATGCCATTCCCCAAGGAATGGAATATGAAACGTAAGTGCAGACTCATTGAAGGTGTTTCATTACTTTGATGTTCCCACTTTCTTTCGAACTAATACTTTTACAATGATGCAGCTACCTCTTGGTTTCTTGGTGTGGTTGCGAACCTCCCAGTCTGGGTTCGGCAACTGGCTTCCACCTCCTCATACGCCGAGCGCAGCTGGCGTGATTTGGCTAAAGGTCGATGGGATGCCAAAAACCACGGCGAGTCTTCATTATTTGCAAATCTAAGTTCCTCAGTGAAATGCTTACTTTTTCTTTTATGCGGGCCTTGGAGATGATGTTTCAATGAGGCCGCCCCCACCCGGTGAGGATGAAGCCTCAAAACCTTTTAAGGACAAGAAAAGGAAGAAAGGGTCGCTGGCAAGCTCCCCGAAGCCAAAGAAAACCAAGTTTCGAAAGCTAAAGGCCGATACTGTGGACTTATCTCAGGAAACTGTCAAACATCTTCGTGTTGAGGACGAAGAGAGAGACGGCGAAGAGAGCGAAGATGATGACCGCTCATTAATAACTCGGAAAAGAGGAAGCACTGATGTTTCGCCACCCAACATTTGGTTTCGGTGTGTCAGGTCACCGTTTTGAAAAATAATTTTTCTTTTTAAAACACTTTGGACTCCAAAATAAGTTCACACCAGAGATTCGGGTAAGGGGGTTCATTTAACTAGGGGAGAAGGTGTTAGGCATTCTTCGAGTCCCGTAACTAGTACGGTTGCGTACATGATCAAGTTGGCTTTAAAGATATTCAAATTGAGGTAAAAACACGTAAAAGGAAAATAAACAATCAAAAGAGGCTCGAGGTCGTCCCCACCTAATAGGGAAAAATTAAATAAAAATGAAAAGAAAATCCTAAACTAACCTATACTATGACTTCTCCATGATGCTCGTTAAGGCCTCCAAAATATTTACAAAGTTCTTCGGGGCATTCCCCGGATAAAAATATTTACAAAGTCTACGGGGCATACCCTTGATGAATTAACTAACAAAAGGGAGTGACCTCTCACCTTAAAAGAAACTAAAACACGAACTTCTTAAAAGTTTTCCTACCCAAATATGACCAGCCTAAACATGTTACTAGCGGCTAAGGGTTTGAGTCACAATACAAATATCCGGATTACAACCCTGAAATAACCCGGACAACAGAAATGACAACAAAATAAACCACCAAGACTCCCCTGGCTAGCCAAGAAAGGAGCGTCTTTCCAATCACCAAGCCCGACATCTAAGCCACTGAGTTCCACATCAATATTACCAGAACCTTCACAAGTCTCCATCACATTGACCTCGGCAGATTTCTTTTGGGTACACTCGTTCTTAAGATCAATTTCTGGAACCGAGACTGATAGCTCTGAAATTTTCGCGGCAAGTGCCCCTCCAAGGGATTCAGAAGAGTTTTCGTTTTCCTTTTTAACACAAATCATGCCCACCATATGCGTCTCATAATGAACAGGCGATGGAATTTGGCTAGTATCCGCTGCATTTGGATTTTGCACGATAATATCACCAGCATCAATAAGCTTCTGGACTGCTCTTTTCAGATGCCAACACTTTTCTATAATGTGCCCCGGGGCACTAGAGCAATATGCGCACCTTTGAGAACAATCAAAATTCTTTGGTAGGGGATTTAGCATTTTTTATCTGAATCGGCTTCAACATGTCCAATTGCATCAACCTTTGGAACAAACTAGCATATGATTCTCCAATAGGAGTGAAATACTTTTCTCTTTGCTGATGCCTTTACAGTTTGTACTCCGACCTCGGTTGGAAGCTCTTGCGGGTGGGTAGTTGACATGCTTGAGGAGGCAGGTAAGACATTTGTGGAGGTAGTGCAGGCCATTGCAGGTCCTGTGGATGTGGAGCATATGGCGCTGCCTTATGGATAGAGTAGTGGGAAAGTGAGGTATGACTTTGGGGATTTTGTGAAGAGAAGTAGCATTGAGGAGGATTATCTGGAGTACGTGGATATTCATGGGGTCGGTATTGAGGCTGAAAGCGTTGAGCAAGAATTCCTACTAGATGTTGTCGTTGGCGGGGCTCAACAACATCTTTTCTATTTCTTTTCCTTCCCCCTGAGTTCACTGTGATGTTCGGAATATCTTCTGTAGTATCTTTCAATGCAGAATAGCTCATGATTTTGCCTGACTTGATTCCTTCTTTTACCATCTCCCCCATTTTCACCTCATCATTGAAAGGTTTACCCAAAGCAGGGATCAAATGACTGAAGTATGTGGGTTCCTGAGCTTGTAGGAAAAGCTTTACCATTTCTTCTTCATCAAACGGAGGACTGACTCGGGCAGCTTGTTCCCTCCATCTAAGTCCATATTCCCTAAAGCTCTCACTGGGCTTCTTTTCCATCTTAGAAAGGGTGAGGCGGTTGGGATAATGTCTACATTGTACTGAAAGTGCCGAACAAAATCTTGAGCCATGTCATCCCATGCATACCACTTACTAACATCTTGATGCCTATTCCATTCCAAGGCTGCCCCGCTCAAGCTCTCACTGAAATACGCCATCAGCAACTCATCTTTCCCGCCAAAACTTCTCATTTCACTGCAATAACCCCTCAGATGGGCTACTGGATCTCCACGTCTGTTATACAAGTTAAACCTTGGCATTTTAAACCCCGGGGGCAGATGAACATCAGGGAACATACACAAGTCATTGTAAGACACGTTAATCTAATTTCCCCTCCCTTGAATGTTCTTAAAGGATTGCTCTATACATTTCAGCTTTTTGGACATCTCACCTCGCTTTTCATTCCTTGTGAACTTTTCATTCTCAACATGAGGCTCATTCTGAGAGGTATGATTATATGAGTCCGTGACCTAGTGGGCCAGCTCTGTGGGGGTAGTATTGTGCATCAAGAGGGTTGAACTGGTGCTCACTGTTGGACCTGAGGAGAGGTTGCTGAGAAGTTGTGATCGTGGTGACAGTGGATATGACATGAGGGCTATTTTTGGGAAAAGTAGTTGGAGGACGAACGTTGGAACTACTAGGGAGGTTGGGAAAGCTGGGATAAGCGGGGAAATCTGGAGAGTATGGTGGATGATCTGACATTATGTCTGGAGCTTGGGTAAGGGTATAATCTAGGAAGCTAGGTGGTGGCATGGGGGGGGGGGGGGGCATTCCCATCCCTCCAAGCATGATACATTT
>ML250071.1:8870-36840 GCA_005239495.1 Nicotiana undulata | reverse complement strand
GGGGGGGGGGGGGTGCATTCCCATCCATCCAAGCATGATACATGTCCGCCATGTATTGTCTTAACATCCTTAACTCTTCAACCAACCCAGTGTCCCGTTCAACCAATTGCTTTCGAGTACCAGTATCAACCAACTCAACCCTGTTGTCGTCTATCATTGCCTTTAAACTTTATGTTGTAGGAAAAAGTTACCAGTTTAACAACCACAAACCAACCACCCTTCTTCTATAATGAATATAACAAAGGAGAACAAAATGAAGTCATCATGTTAGTGTTAGGGCATTTAACATCAAATATTATCATATCATATGCAATGCACCTAGTCACAATTATCGATTCTAAAATGACTTTGAGGGTACGAAGGTCATATGGCATCATCCCGATTTTACTCTCCTTGCATATCCTTCAATATTTCATCTCTTTTCTTTACGATTATCGCTCTTTCTTGCATCCCGCAGTTTCCTCTCATTTTTCATATTTCACAACTTCTCTTTTTTTTCCTTTCTTTTTTCTTTTTTTTTCAACTTTTAAAAATAATTTGATCGAACCCTATGTAGGTTGCCTACGTATCATGTTCCACATGAATCAGACCAAGCGTAGTTCTGAAAAAATAATGGATAAAATAAACTAAAAACAAAAATCGTTTTGAGTTTTTCATTTATAATTATTTTTCGATTTTCAAATACAAAACAGGAAGTACGTTAATGAAAGACTTGAACAACTAAACTAGATTGCGACAAAGTGTGACACCGCCTAAAAAATTAATACTACTGGACAAGACCTATAAAATAAATGACAAAAGAGACTAAAAGTCTCCTCAAACAGCTCCTGAATGCGATAGTCCCGGGGTATTTGTCATGCTTGATCTCTAGTAAATGGATCCATGCCTGAATGAGAAAAAATTAGACCAAATAGAGTTAGTGACTCAAGACTATGACACCTCCTATTGGATACATGCAAGGCATGATTGTGCTATTTTTGCAAAATGGCTTATGTAGTCATGGATGGCTATTAATGCAAAACTCAACAAAAGTAACCTCAAAGACATGGAAAATGCCCCACTAAGGGTTATATGGCTTCAGACTCCCAATAATCATGGCTCAAAATTAATTTGCAAAAATGACCCATTTTGCAAAAACGACCAAAATGGCCAGAAGTGGCTAAAGATGCAAATTCAAAAGGACGGGCCTTAAGGTAATATGACACCTAGTTGTGAACTCAAGATTCTGATACATGGGTCAATGAACCACTTTGCGAAAATGAGCTATTTTGCAAGAATGACCGATGTAGCTAAAAGTGGCTAGACATGCAAATTCATATGGATGGACCTTAAAACTGAGAGGACATATTGTTATGGACTTAGGGCTCTAAGACATTGGATAACAAGCCACTTTGAGAAAATAACTTTATTTTGCAAAAACAAACCTATGTGGCCAAATGTGGCTAAACATGCAAGATTTGGCTACAACCCCCCGAAGCCAAGAACCTAAGCTCCTTAGGAAGACCGACCCCTATGTAGGTTGCCTATGTATCTCGCTCCGAAAGACGAGAATCAAGTATGCGTAGTTCGGGAAGATTAGATACGAAAGATAATTTTTTAGAAAACATGAATTTGGAAAAAAACATATTTTTTGCTTTTTTGAAAAATGATGAAACATGTAAAATCTTTTTGGAGTTTCTTTTCTCTTTTTTTTTTTCTCTTTTTTGAAAAATAATGGGAAAATGCAAAATCTTTTTAGATTTTTCATTTTCATTTTTTTTTTGACTTTTTTTGAAAAAGTTGTGAAAGAAAAATATAACTGGGCCCCACTTGCTTCATTTTTTACCCTTCTTTCCCAAACATCAGTCCGCCAAATGACCTTTCTACCCTCATATTTGCAACATGTCTCACATAGGGATGATTGAATGTTCTTTTGGGCCATGAACCTATTATGACAAAATTTGGATAGGCCGCCTCCAAAGGGACACGGTACCTAGGACCGAGCCCTACAAGGTCTAAATGACATGATGCAAATAAAAATGACCTAAAGGTTGACCTATGTTTGAGGTTCACTAACAAGGCAATTCGGGGGAGCGTATGTCGATGGTGGCTGCTTAAGCTTTCCACCCACTCCATAGGTCCGACGGCTCACCCTCCTAAAATAAGGGTGACTCAACAAATAGTTCGTGTACGCGACGCGTACTACGAGACTTATTGCAGAAAGAAGACTCATGGTTATGCAAATGATGACAGTTATAAAGCGGAAACACATAAAAAACTAGCAAAATAATAAAATGAAATAAACAAAAATAAAAATCAAACAAGGCAAATAAAACACATAAAAACCTCAACCGAATATTCTAAAAACCAACAAGATCAAGTACTAGCTCGAACCTGCAAGTCCCCAGCAGAGTCGCCAGAGATGTCACACCCTTTTTTTTTAAAACAAACCTCACTAAACCCTCTTAAAATAAATAAAAAGATTTTGTGAAGTTCAAAAAGGGGTTTTCAATTTTGAAAGTGACAAAATATTGTGCTTTAAAGGATTAACTCAGAGTCGCCACCCAACATTTGATTTCGGTGTGTCAGGTCACCGTTTTAAAAATAATTTTTCCTTTTAAAATACTTTGGACTCCAAAATAAGTTCACGCCAGAGATTCGGGTAAGGGGGTTCATTTAACTAGGGGAGAAGGTGTTAGGCATTCCCCGAGTCCCGTAACTAGTACGGTTGCGTACATGATCAAGTTGGCTTTAAAGATATTCAAATTGAGGTAAAAACACGTAAAAGAAAAATAAACAATCAAAAGAGGCTCGAGATCGTCCCCACCTAATAAGAAAAAATTAAATAAAAAGAAAAAGAAAATCCTAAACTAACCTATACTATGACTTCTCCATGATGCTCGTTAAGGCCTCCAAAATATTTACAAAGTCTACAGGGCATACCCCTGATGAATTAACTAACAAAAGGGAGCGACCTCTCACCTTAAAAGAAACTAAAACACGAACTTCTTAAAAGTTTGCCTACCCAAATATGACCGGCCTAAACATGTTACTAACGACTAAGTAATAAAGTAATAGAGTAATAAATATTACACTACTAATTTCATAGCAGCTCAATCCAACCCCACATCAATCAAAGAAATATTACTCATGAATAACAACTAGACCTCTTGTGTTGAATTGTTCCTATACTAAAACACTGCTATCACTAAACTTTTACAAAAACTTAATCAAAATTTTCTAACCTACATGCAAGAGAACTTTTTCATTAGACTTCTTCATCTTACATTGTCTGCCAAATCTACTTGCGTCAGAATTTAGGCGCCATTAATATCAATCACTCCATCGATTCCCTCCTGCTAAATCCTAGGCCAACGATTTGGTTAAAAAAGATGACAATTGGTTTGCAATTAAAAAACTTAACCCGGACGAAGTAAAAGGATTTGAAATTATTGTGGAGCTTAACACGACCTTATCTGTTGACGGCACGTAACAAACAAAACCATGAAACAAGCAAACTGAAATTTAGATCCACACTCATATTTGAAAAAGGACTAATAGAGTATCACAAACAGAAAGACGGACCTTGAACGGCATTTTAATATATCTAAATCTCTACCGATTACAGCGAGAAACTGAAAATTCCGACACACGAAATCGGACAAGAATGGAAAACAGTAGCAACAGAAATTACGCCTGCGAACCTCGAACCTCGAACGGTGACAGGTTCTAAACACCTCGAACAGACTCCATTCTTGCAACCAGGAATTGAAATTTGAAAATCAAAACAACAGAACTATTTTTATACTCTTTCTTTTATTTATTTTTTGGAACTTAAATCAGAGAAGAGTAATTTGTTTTGTTTCATATCTGTTTTTGCAACTTCTTGTTGCTACTCTTTCACGCCGTTGCTGCTAGGAACGACAGTGAGGTCCGGCGGCTTTGAGGTGGTGAGGGAGCGAAAATCTTCGGCGGCTTGGTGATGGAGTTTTTGGAAAGGGAGGTATGGCGATGGCTGTTGTTTCTTTGAAAGGATGGGTGTGTGCGGCGGCAGGGATTAGAGGTTTTTGTGTCTGTCTGCTGCTGGCGGCGTTGGAGAGTGAGGAAGGTTGATGGCTGTTTGTTTAGTCGATGGTGACGGGAAGAAGAATAGGCAGCGACCGTGGCTGGCGGCAACTGCTTCGTGACGAAGGAGGTTGGGCGGCGGTTAGAATGAGGTGTAGGTTAGCGTGTGTAGTGTGTCCTCTAGGATTAGGTCTTTTTTCCAAAATTGAAGAAGATGAACAGTCCCTTTTTTATGGTGTAAAGGTGTGTTAGGGTGTTTCTTGAGCTTTTAAAATTGGGCCACAAAGACTAAAAATAGACCTTACAGTCTAAAAATTCACTCTTCCTTCTAAAAAATGATACAAAATTTATAATATAAAAATATAAAACTAATTAAAATTAATTAAAATAAAAAATACTATATTGTAAAACTATTTGGTATTTTTTCAAGATTAGATTAAAATAAAAATCCTAGTAAAATAGTATGACTATAAAACATTAATGAAACTATTTTTGTAATTTTGTTTTTGTGATAATATAAAGTGAAAGAGTTAAAACTAGTTAAAATAGCAATATTAGACCTAAACTAAATATTTAAATGCTAAAAATGTATGAAATCTTGGGGAGGGTCAAAAATTACATGTCTACAGCAATATGTTCCATAGTTCGTGATAAATGAAGTCTTTTCCTGTTCCTCTGGGTTCATTCAAATTTGATTGTACCCCGAGTAGTCATTAAGAAAAGTAAGGATCTCGTGGCCGGTTGTAGCGTCGATCAAACGATCGATGTTGGGCAATGGGAAAGAGTCTTTAGGGCATGCCTTGTTCAAATCTTTGTAGTCTACACACATTCTAAGTTTGTTTCCCTTTTTAGAGACTACAACCACTACATTAGCTAGCCATTCGGGTATTTTAGCTCCCGAATGGACCCTATCTTGAGAAGTTTGGTTATCTCGTCTTTTATGAATACGTGATTTACCTAGGACTGATGCCTTCTCTTTTGCTTCATCGGTTTAAATCTAGGATCGCCACTCAGCCGATGGGTGGTTATCTCCGGTGGGATCCGTGTCATATCTAAGTGGGACCAAGCAAAGCAATCAATGTTATCGATAAGGAATTGAATGAGTTTTTTCCTTAGTCCAGGTGTTAATTTTGTCCCCATGTATACCTTTCGTTCTGGCAGATATTCTATCAATATCACCTGCTCAAGTTCCTCGACTGTGGACTTCATCGCATCTGACTCCTCGGGGGCGACGAAAGCTCTAGGGGTAAGGAAATTTTCTTCTTCGTCCTCGACCACCTGTTCCTCGAGCTCAACCGAGGATATAGACTGTGATTACTATTTGTCTACCTCTTTGTCCTTGACGCTCGACTTTTCTGATGAAGAGGGCGTTGATACTGGTGTCAAGTCATGAACTACAAACATCTTTTTTGCTGCGTGTTGCTCTCCATATACCGTTTTACGCCATCTTTTGTTGGGAACTTCATCATTTGATGAAGGGTTGATGGCAATGCCCTCATACTATGGATCCATGGACTTCCAAGTAAAGCATTATACCTCATGTCACCTTCGATGACATGAAACTTGGTGTTTTGTATGGTTCCGGCCACATTGACTGGGAGGATAATTTCCCCCTTTGTTGTTTCACTTTCAATGTTCAATCCATTCAAGACTCGAGATGCTGGTATGATTTGATCGAGCAGCCCGAGCTGCTCCACAACCCTATACCTGATTATATATGCTGAACTACCTGGATCCACGAGAACACGTTTAACTTGAACTTTATTTAAAAGGATAGAAATTACCAGTGCATCGTTGTGAGGCTGAGATAAGGCCTCGATGTCTTCCTCGCTGAATGTGAAGGTGTCCTCGGGCATGTAGTCCCGAGTCTGCTTCTCCCTTGTGATAGATACTTTGGTACGTTTGAATATGGGTCGCTGTGGGACGTCGACTCCGCCGATGATCATGTGAATGACATGTTGGGGCTCTTCCGGTTTATTCTTCCTATTTGCATCTATTTCTATAATATGGTTCTTGGCCCGGTCACCAAGAAACTCCCGTATGTGCCCCTCTTTGAACAATCGGGCTACCTCATCTCTAAGATTCCTGCAATCCTCGGTCCTATGCCCATGAGTACCATGATACTTGCACATAAAGTTGGGGTTCCTCTGAGAAGGATCGGTCTGTATGCGTTTGGGCCATGTAGTATCTCTAATTTTGCTAATGGCTGAGAAGATACCTGAGGCATCGGCGCTGAAGTTGTATTCTGATAATCGATGTGCCTTCGCCGGTCCTGAGTGCCTATCAAACCCGGTCTTGCTCATGAGTCCCCAGGAACTTTGACCTCGATCTGCTCTTCGATCATTCCGAGGTATGTTACACCTCGAAGTGTTCCTTCGATCTTCGATGTACGGTCGATACCTTTCTTTATTCAACCTTGGCTCCTTGTCTGCATCTCTCGATTACTTTTCTATCAATCTGCTTGGATAAACCGAGCCCAAGGGGGCTCCCAACTGTGGATCCACAGCCTTCTAAGCAAAGCATTATACCTCATGTCGCCTTCGATGACATGAAACTTGCTGTCTTGTATGGTTCCGGCCACGTTCACTGGGCGAATGGTTTCCCCCTTCGTTGTTTCACTTGCCATGTTGAAGCCATTCAGGACTCGAGATGCTTATATGATTTGGTCAAGCAGCCCGAGCTACTCCACGACCTTCGATCTGATTAGCTACCTGGATCCACAAGAGCACGTTTAACTTGAACTTTATTTAAAAGGATAGAAATTACCACTGCATCATTGTACGACTGAGATAAGCCCCTGTTTCTTCCTCATCAAATGTGAGGGTGTCATCGGGCGTGTAGTCCCGAGTCTGCTTCTCCTTTTTGATTGAAACTTTGGTGCGTTTGAATATGGGTCCCTGTGGGACGTCGACTCCGCCTATGATCATATTAATGACATGTTGGCGCTCTTCTAGTCCATTCTTCCTATTGGCGTCTCTTTCTCTGAAGTGGTTCTTGGCCCTGTCGCTTAGGAATTCTCGAAGATGCACTTCATCTAATAATCGGGCTACCTCCTCTCTCAGTTGCATGCAATCCTCGGTCTTGTGCCCATGTGTACCATGGTACTTGCACATTAAGTTGGGATTCCTCTGAGAAGGGTCAGTTTGTATGGGTTTAGGCCATCTGGTATCTCTAATTTTTTCAATGGCTGAGACGATACCTGAGGCATCGATGCTAAAATTATATTATGATATTTGAGGCGCCTCCGCCGGTCTCGAGTGCCTATCGAACTCGGTCTTACTCATGAGTACCCAAGAATTTTGTCCTCGATCTACTCTTCGATCAGTCCGAGGTATGTTGCGCCTCGAGCTGTCCATTCGCTCTTCGGCGTATGGCTGATATCTCTCCTTTTTCGGCCTTGGTTCCCTGCCAGCATCTCTGGAATCTTTCGCTGCTAATCTGCTTGGATAAACCGAGCCCGAGGGGGCTCCTAACTGATCATCTTCGACCCTAATCTTCGACTGATAACTGTTATGCACATCTGCCCAAGTCACGGAAGGATACTCAATCAAGTTCTGCTTCAACTTCCTCGATGCTATCGAACTCCGCTCATTTAGCCCCTGAGTGAAAGCTTGAACAACCCAGTCATCGGAGACTGGTGGTAACTCCATTTGTTCCAACTGGAACCGGGATACAAACTCCCTTAACATCTCGTTGTCCCTTTTTTGTATTTTGAATACGTCTGACTTTCTTGTTGCAACCTTTATAGCACAAACATGTGCCTTTACAAAAAAATCTGCCAACATGGCAAACAAATCGCTAGAGTTTGGGGGCGGGCTACGGTACCAAATCATGGCCCCTTAAGACAAAGTTTCTTTGTATTTCTTCAGTAGAACAGACTCGATCTCTTCCTCCTCCAAATCATTTCCCTTTATACCACAAGTATATGTGGTGATGTGCTCGTTGGGATCGGTGGTCCCATTGTATTTGGGAATGTCCGTCATACGAATCTTCTTCGGAATAGGCTTGGGGGCCGCACTCGGGGGGAAAGGATTTTGCACAAATTTCTTAGAATCCAGTCCTTTAAAAACCCGAGGTGCTCCAGGTATTCGGTCGACCCTCGAGTTGTACGTTTCCACTTTTTTATCTTTGTCCTCGATCTTTTTCTCGCTTGACTCGATCCTCTTTGTGAGTTCTTCGAGCATTCTCATGATTGTGGGGTCAGTTCCTGACCCATTATTGCTCGACCTCTCTGAAGTTGGTTCAGCCCCATGAGAAGTTTCTGGTCCCACCACGCTCGGAGTCTTTTGCTGACTTTGCAACTGAGCGATAGCAATCTGTTGTGCTTGCAACATTTCGAAAATCACTTGGAGGTTGACTTCTCTATCTCTTTGACCTTGTGTTCTTTGGCCATCGAGTTGAACATCTCTGCGTACGCTTCCTCCAACGTCAGTGCCCAAGTCGACGTTCAAAGCAATGTGTGAACCAACATCGACTGGGTTAGGAACTGGTGCTACCCTTTGGTTAAGCGGTGGTACACCGGCCCCTGAAGCTGTTGCGTTATCATTTTCCCCATGGAATTCGAGGCGTCATTACAATTCACTGGTGTGTTTGCTGAGTTCGACATGTTTTAGCATTAAAGAAAATAACCTTTGACAAGAAAAAATGTGAAGAATAACGTGTGTTATCAGAAAATTAGCACTTAAATAATCACTATTATCTTCAGCCCCACGGTGGGCGCCAAACGTTTTACCTCGAAAATACGAGTAACAATTAAATTTGAATTGTGGTTTTAAAGATCTGTGATATAGTCCAATACTAATTTATAAACAAGTAATATTGAATATAAATGAATGAAATCGACGAGCCAAACCAGTGTTTCTTGAACGGTATGGACCTCGAGGTGGGTTAGAGACGGTAAAGCAAGAACAGTAAAGTAAAAGTAATAAAGTAGAGAATGAATCTGAAGAACAATGAGCGAGAAAGTAAGGTAGTATATTCCTTGTCAATGATTAAATTACCCTTACAAATGATAGGATTCCCCGTTATATAGGAGGGGAAACCCTAAATAAGGTGCATTTTTATTTACAGTAAAGAATTTGATTGGTACAGTTGTGTAACAACCTAGTACGGATTTCTACTAATTCGTACAAATCTATCCCAGAATTTGCACCATGATCTTTGGGGATGTGGCGAGAATCTTGTCCTTTCCGTAACAAACTCATAACGGCACTATTCGTCATCGGTCGTATCCTTCTTCAGCGCTCATCGAGCATCTAGGCCCTCGAGCCTCTTACTCCGCCTTCGAGCTCGACCTCTACCAGGCTTCTGCCTTCGATGCAACTTCTCGAGCCTACAAAATCGGGGCGTGATATTTTGACCGTATACAATATTCTGGACTATTTGATTAATTTTTCATGAATTATTTTTTTAATGTTTGTCTATTAGGTTCCTCTTAATTCTATAACAATTATTGTTAAGGGAAATGTTGAAAAATATTATTAATTAATTCTCTTCTTATTTTATGAGATAATTGATATTTACGAACAACTATTTTTAATATACATAATAACTAAATGGGAACAGAAAAGTATTGATCAGTTCTCATTCTAAGTATTCCAACTCGAAATCATCAATTAAGTAGTAGAAGAATCTTGCATTATTACTACAACGACCTGTGTGATAATATATGTATATCTTTTACCATGTTAGTCTAGGATTTGTTGTATATTACCCTTCTAAATAAGGGAATTCTTGTCTCTTACACTTATGTAATGCTTTATAAATACAATGACAACCCCAAAATATTACTATGGGGCATTATTATATCATTGTATCAGAAGCCTAAAGATCCCACCCTAACCCTACCTAGCGCTGACCGTCGATGAAATTCACAGCTGAAGCATCTCTTGCTTTCTCCACATTTTTTCCTTCTTTGTTACTTATGTCTTCTTTTTACTATCACGCCTTATTTAATTAATCCTTTCCATTGTTGCTTTGTAGATTTTTTTTTACTCTTTTAACTTTCTTGTGTGCCCACATTACATACCATAGTTCCTCACTTTTGACCTTTCTTCTTTAAACCATTAAATACACAATTGTTCTTCATCTTTTATTTTCCCCTCCGGTCAATTCTCATATTAAAATAAATGAAGCCCATCTCTCATTATTTAGTTCTTTCAATCTCGTTTCTTGCTACATATTCTTTTATTATTAATATGGCTAGGACTGCTTTTTCTGTTCATATTAAGGATCTTGTTCCTGAAGTTTACATCAAACTAATTATCTTAAATTGGTACATCTCATTCAACATGCTATTAAGATGTATTTTAATTGACTCAAAATCCATTAAAGGTCGTGATGGCGCCAGACACCATTGTCTGGCGAGCCAACACTAAATAGTTAATTAAATTCTCATTTTAATATTTTTGAAATCATTTCTTTTCCTTGCATTTAGCAATAAATAATGAACTTCACTGAGTAAATAATAATGTCTTTAGCCAATTTTCAATAATAACTAATTCCATATACATCCTAGAACCCGGTGTCACAAGTGTATGAGCAATTTCTAGGAAATAAAATGTAATACAATAACCGTTCGGAATACAATTGGACAGTATAGAGAATACAATTCAATACTCTAAAGGAGACTCTCCTGGCTGCGGATCGTCTCGAGAGGTGCAGCTCACCTAAGTCTCAGTATCCAACCATGTCGCTGAGCCAAACTAGGCCACTAGACATACATGTGCATGTGCAACAAAAATACACAACAAGTGTAGTATGAGTACAAAAACAACGTGTGCCCAGTAAGTATCCCACTAACCTCAACGAAGTAGTGACGGGAGGTCGACTGCGACACTTCCTAATGTTCCAAATATTGAAATACCAAAATGTGTAAAAGAGTGGATTTTATAAGATGATTGCAAACTCGATAAGCAGGAAGCAGGTAAACAATTCTTTTGATAATATGAGATTTCCGAAAATTTATATTTCATCATTTTTCAATTTACCTCAGGCCATGGTGGAAATATCATTATTTATAAGTTTCAAGGCAAGCAATTTAAGCATGCACAAATCATGCCGACGTCGTACGGCCCGATCTAACATAATAATAAAAATGCACTGCCAGACGGTCGAATGGCGTGAACCATAGATGCATACCCCGCTCGAGAATCATACACGCGACACGGTCAATTATAGATAAGAGAATTACCCCGCTCACGAATTATACATGTGACACGGTACACATAGGTACACACATTCAAACAGCCAAATCAAGAATTAATTAAGAAAATTATTTGAAGAAATGAGAACTTCTCTTTTAACAGTCAAGAAAGTGATGTTTAGTCCTTTAAGAATTTATTTACCAAGTTCAATATGATTTAAGCCTTTTTAAGTTTGTCAATAAAATTTACAAGTACGGCAAGTAAAGCATGTTTTTGGGTCCTAGACTACCCAGACTTAAGCATAATAGTAGCTACGCACGGACTTTAGTCACCTTGTGCGTACGTATCCCCCACAAGTAGTACCATATAAGTAATTAATTCACATATGGGGATAATTCCCTCTTACAAGGTTAGAAAGGAGACTTACCTCGCTTCGAAGTTCCGTAACCGGCTTCCAAGCCCTTCTGATGACTCAAATTGATGCACAACGCCCCAAAACTAGCCAATAATTATGCAAACCCATTAATACATGCTCAAATACCCATTATAATGAAATTAATAACAATTTCTAACCCTGATTGAAAAGTTGACAAAAATCGCCCTCAGACCCACGTGCCCAGATTTCGAAATTTTTTGAAGAGAATGATTACCCATAACTTTACGAACTCAAATATATATTTTGTTTCCAATTCCATTCCCAAATTCGAGGTCACAATCCAAAATACCGAATTCTAGGTCTTCTACCCAAAACCCCACAATCTATACAAATTTCCATGTTCAAATCCATATATAATCATGTGTTTAACTCAAAACTAGTATAAACCACTTACCTCATGCTTGGTGATGAAAATGGCACTCCCAAGTTGCTCCAAAATTGGCTCCCATGGAGAAATATGGTGAAAAATGAGCCAAACCCTCGCTTTAAAAGAACACACTGCCCATCCCGATTTCCGCACCTACGCTCACTTGACCGCTTCTGCGGTTCTGCAGGTGCGGCCCAACTACCGATTCTGCAGTCTTCCACCGGGACCCTCAACTCTGCATCTACGGCTCCCCGCGCGCAGGTGCGGTCCCACTTCTGCAAATCTCGACCGCATCTACGGTACATGCCTTCCCCAGAAAAAATCCGCTCCTACGAGTCCCTTCCTGCTTCTCTGGAGCTCTCACCTGCGGCCCTCTTCACGCAGGTGCGATCACACCAGATTCTCAGCTGCTTCAACCCATTCTCAAATTCCATTTTCGATCCGTTAACCACCCAGAATCCACCTGAGGCCCTCCGGAACCCCGTCCAATCACACCAACCAGTTCCAAAACATAATGCGGACCACTTCGAGGCCTCAAATCACATCAAACAATGCCAAAACCATGAATCGCACTCCAATTCAAGCTTAATAAACTTCAGAATTTCCAACTTCAACATTCGATGTCGAAACCTATCAAATCACATCCGATTGACCCCAAATTTTGCACACAAGTCCCATTCAACATTACGGACCTACTCCAACTTTAAAAATCGGAATCCAACCCCGATATCAAAAAGTCCACATCTGGTCAACCTTCTAAAAAACCTTCAAATTTCTAACTTCAGCCAAATGACTCCAAAATGACATACAGACCTCCGAATTTACTTCCGATTGCGCTCCGAATACCATAATTACCCTACGGAGCTATTCGCAGACTCGGAATCCCAAACGGACATCAATAACACTTAAATGCACTTCAACCCAAACTTATGAAATTCTTCCAAAGGCTAACTTCAACAATAGGTGCTGAAACGCTCTGAGGCCATCCAAAACCTGATCCGGGCATACGCCCATGTCCAAAATCATCATACGAACTTGTTGGAACCTTCAAAATACCGAGCTTTGAGGTCTTTTACCCAAAATTCTGATCTTAGTCAATTCTTTCAACTTAAAGTTTCTGAAATGAGAATTCTCTTTCCAAATCAACTCCAAACTCCCTAAAATTCAATTCCAGCCACGCGTACAAGTCATAATACCTAAAGTGAAGTTGCTCATGGGCTCAAACTACCGAACAATGTGCTAAAGCTCAAAATTACCGATCGAGTCGTTAGATGTATGACTTGTTTGGACACATTGATGTTTCTGAATCACATCCTCCTGAATTTAATGTTTCTTCTGATGGTACTTCCATGTCAGTTAACCCTGGCTTTGTTACGTAGAGAAAGAAAGACCGTTTTCTTCTTACTTGGATTCAGGCAATAATTCACAGTGACCTTATTCCTCTATTATATCATTGTTCTACAGTTGCAGATGCTTGGACCACATTAAAAAATCACTTTGTCCATCAATCCACAGCGAGATAAATGCAGTACACGCATCAATTACATACTATTAAAAAGGGAGATCTCTCTACAGATGCTTATATGTCTAAGATTCAGGAATTGGCTGATTGTCTCCACTATATTGGCCGTAGTGTTAATGACTCTGAGTTGGTTTGATGTGCTCTGAATGGACTTCTTGTCTTATGACTCTTTTGGGATCATGGCCTCGCACATGCATCCTGCTCCTTGATTTTCTGAGTTGTGGACAAAACTTCTTACTCATGAGGCTCGTACTTTACCTTCTCTTGATCTAGTAAGACCTACTATGGCGTTGGTTGCTACAGTAGCCGATCCTCTTTCCTCGCCTTCCTCGGGATATCGTGGACATGGTCATGTTCGTGGTCGCAGTCGTGGAGGTGACTGTGGTCGTGACCGAGGTCGTGCTCAAGATTATGGTCGTGGAACTGTTTCACAGTTTCATCATAACCCGTCACCTTCCCCAGTTTCTCGTGGGGGTCCTTTCCATCATTCTACCCCTGGTCGTACTGTATTTTCTCCCTCACCTTGTCACTTGCCTGCATTTGTGGCTCCTAATCCCTCTTCTACTACTGTGATTTGTAAAATTTGTGATCTTTCTTGTCATACGACACTTGCTTGTCCTCATCGCCATAACAATGGTTATACTTCTCCTAGCCTTCAAGCGAATATGGAAACACTCTCATTGCAGTCCCCTCCAAACAAGAATTTGTACTTGGATTCTGGTGCAACCACACACATGACTAATGATTTGGGTAATCTCTCTTCCTTTTCTCCTATTTCAAATGATTCCATCTTGGTTGGTAATGGTACTCGTATTCCCGTTAACAATGTTGGTTCTTCTTCTCTTTCTACTGCCTGCTCCTTTACTTTGTCCACTGTTTTATATGTTCCGCATCTTTGCAAGAATTTATTATCTATTCATCAATTTACCAAATAAAATAATTGTGGTATTAACTTTCTTCCTTGGGGTTTTGATGTTAAGGATTTGGCGACGGGGAAAGTTCTGCATCACTCCCACACTGATGGGCCTCTGTATCCTTTTCAGTCTTCCTCTAGATTGTCATCGTTTGCTTGGCCATCAACCTTTGCTGCTAGACATGACTCTATTTCTATCTAGCATGTGTGTTTGGGGAATCCAAGTCATTTTGTCTTAGATTTACTTAGATCTACAAATTTAATTTCATTGTCTAGGCCTTTTTCTAATTTTTTTTTTGTAATTCTTGTTTAAGCTCTAAACATTCAGCTTTTCCATTTTCTTTAAGTACTTCAACTACTTCTTATGTTTTAGAGTTAATTCATTCTAATGGTTGGCAGTCCCATGTGCCCTCAATTAGTTGTTATCATTATTATGTTCTTTTTATTGATGATTTCACTCGTTACACCTGAATTTATCCTCTTCGTCAAAAAATGATGTCATATATTATTTTACCCATTTTAAACTTCTTGTTGAAAATCAATTTGATGGGTCTATTAAGACATTTCGTTCAGATGGCGGGGGCGAGTATCAAAGTTCTTCCTTTATCTCTTTTCTCCGCTCGCATGGTATTCATCATCAATTATCTTGTCCTCACACTCCTCAGCAAAATGGTGTAGCTGAGCGTAAGCACCGTCATATCACAATTGTTGCTCAAACTATACTTTTTCATGCCCATGAACCTATTTCTTTATGGGTAGATGATTTTCTTATTGTTGTTCATCTTATTAATCGTCTTCCTTATTCTTCCCTAGCTAAGCTCTCTCTCTATGAGAACCTATTTGGGGTTCCACCTGACTATACCAGTTTGAAACCTTTTGCATGTTTTTGTTTCCTAATTTGTGTCCTTATCTTTCTCACAAACTTGAATCTCCTTCTTGTCCTTGCGTATTTTTAGGGTACAGTTCTAGTCACAAGGGATATCGGTGTCTACGTCTTGATACTAACCGTGTCTATATTAGTTGCTTTGTTTGCTTTATTGAGCATTGTTTTCCATATGTAAATTTATCTGCTTTTCTACCTCCTCTTCCTTTTGTGCCCCGTGTTCTCCTCCCTACGCCTGTTGTGTTACCTAGTCCTACACCCACTACACCTGATTCTACTAGTTTTTCCACTACTTTCGTGTCCCCCTCTTCTTCTGTTGAATCTCCTAGTTTATCTTCCCTTCTATAATGACCCGGTCAGTCGTTCCATAGAATATGCATTATATTTACTGTTTTTTTCCTTTTCATAGATTGGTTATACTGTTTATGATGTGTTAGAGTCGGTTGGCTCGGGTTCTGAATGGTTGTAGTGAGAATTGAGACACTTAGTCTCCAAAAATAGATTTATAGTTGGAAAAGTCAACTGAGAGTTGACTTATTGGTAAACGACCTCGGAATGCGGATTTTATGGTTTGGATAGCTTTGTTAGGTGATTTGGTACTTAGGAGTGTGTTCAGAATATTTTGTGATGTCCGATGTAGAATAAGGCTTGAATTGGCGAAAGTTAGTTTTTGGTGATTTTCGGTCGGCAGTGGAAAATAGGCTATCGGGGTCGGAATGGAATTCCGGAAGTTGGAACAGGTTCGTAATGTCACTTTAGATATGTCTGCAAAATTTTAGATCAATCGAAGGTGTTTTGGATAGTTTCGGCATCGTTGGTGGAATTTAGAAATTTCAAAGTTCATAGACTTGAATTTGATGTGATTTTGGTGTTTTGATGTTTTTTTTTATGTTTCGAAGGCTCGACTAAGTTTGAATGAGGTTATGGGATATGTTGGTAGGTTGGTTGAGGTCCCGAGGGCCTCGGGTGAGTTTTGAGTGGTTAACGGATGAATTTTGGTTTGGAACTTAGGTTGTTTTTGCTGGTGTTTTGTTGCAGAGCAGTTGTGCATCGCGTTCGCGGGTGGGTCCCCGCGTTCGTGAAGGGTTGTTTGGGGAAGCTGAGGCTTTGTTCTTCCCGTTTGCGAAGGGGTGGATGCGAACGTGAAATTGAGGCCTGCAGATTTTGTGGTTCGTGAACGTGGGGAGGAGGCCGCGTTCGCGATGAAGGAATACCTGGGCAGTATAAATTAAACTCATCCGCGACCCTTGCCCACTTTTCCACCATTTTCGAACGGGAATAGAGCTTTTGGAGCAATTTTGAAGAGGGAAAACGATTGTTCTTCATTGAGGTGAGGATTTTGGACCCCATAACTCGATTATATGTGATTAAGGACTAAATTAACAGTGTTTAATTAGGGAAAATCAGTGGGAAAAGGTGAAATTAGGGCTTGAGTTTTAGAGATCTTTTAAGGGTGATTTGAGGGGTCATTTGGACTTCGATTTCAGCATTGTTTATATGTACAGACTCGTGAGTTGATGAGGATCATTTTGGTATAAAGTTTGTCGAGTTCCGAGACGTGGGCCCGGGGGTCGAATTTTGGCGAATTTCGGGAATTGTGCATAAAGTTGATATTTTTTGATTGGGTTTCATCTCCCTAGCATATTTTTATGTGATAAATCTGATTTTGATAGATTTGGAGCATTCGGGGGCCGATTCGAGTGGCAAGAGTATTGCGAAGTAGCTTTTTTGGCTAGTTTGAGGTAAGTAATGTCTTTAAATCATGTTCTGAGGATATGAAACCCTGGACTTTACATCCTTTCACGGTTTTGGAGTGACGCACACACTGGATGACGAGTGTGGGGCGTGCACGAACTGGAAATTTGGAAAGATGTTCCTTTTTAGGCAACTATTGAGTTGCGAAACTACTTTTAAAGCATATGTTTTATAGTATTACTATGTTTTGATATATTTGGGTTGTAAGCCATGTTTGGTGCCTAGTGCCGATCTGTTCTAACCCCTTGGGGGCTACTTTACTGATACTCCTCACTTATAAATTATGATTTTGCACTCAGTCTTTCTTGCTAAATTTGTTTTGACACTCAGAGTTTATTGATATTATTTCTTGAAATGAAATACTGTTTTGGGTCGAGAACCCCGTTTATTATGGCCCGAGTGGCATGTTATGAGTGTCTGACTGAGTGAGGCTGAGTGCCAATGTTGTGAGGATATTTATGATATGAGAGAGGGTGAGATCCTGACTAATTGATGCCATGATTTGGCTTGTTTATAGCGCTTGGGCGGAAGGAGACCCTCCGGAGTCTGTACACACCCCCAGTGAGCGTAGGTACCTACTGAGTGCGAGTGTCGAGTGATGAGTGATTGGGAGGTATGAGTGACAGTGAGGTTTCCCAAGGGGATGATGTTGAGTGACTGTGAGGTGCTGAGTGACTATTACTGAGTGATGGTGAGGTGCTGAGTGACTGATTATGAGCGATGATTTGTCCCGAGGGGCAGTTATAATGATATTTTACTGAGTTTTGATTATGATTCATTTCATCTTTCAAACTGATATTACTTGGAGTTTTACTGAAAATCATTTGGGAAAATATACTAGTTCAAAGGATTTTACTGAAATTAGTTTTAAAATTTATGTATTAAATGTATACTTTATGGAGACTCGGTGTTTTACTGTTTTGTGGATTGGTGTTTTGACATACTCATCATTACTCACTGCACCTCTGTGTGCAGATCCAGGTATTGGTTCTGAGCAGTAGCCATCTGAGATCGTGCATCGGTAGCATTTGGGATTTCGAGGTAGCTGTCCAGCATCCACAACTTCTCCATTTCCCTTCCTTCATTAGTATTTAGTATTTTGTTCTGATACATTATTTTATGACATTAGCAGTGTTAGTATTATTCATAGATGCTCGTTATCAGTTGACTCCGGTTCCCGGGAATGGTTTTAGACTGTTAGATTATATTACGTTCTGTTAGAGACTTAGAAGATTTTTTTTTACTTGCTATTAATAATTTTGGTAAATTTATTAAAGGAATTTTGTAATTATGTGATAGTGGATAGCCTAGTTCCACGATAGGCGCCATCACGACCAGTTAGAATTTGGGGTCGTGACAAGTTGGTATCAGATCTCTAGGTTACATAGGACTCAACGGTCATGAGCAGGTTTAGTAGAATCTTGCGGATCGGTTCAGAGATGTTTGTACTTATCTTCGAGAGGCTACAGAACTCTTAGGAAAAATCTCATTATCTTGAACTCTGTCGTGCCATTCTATTGATTCTAGAAATCTAAACTTCTGTTGTTTCACTCTCTCACAGGTGGTGAGGACACGCGCTACCGATCAGGGTGACCAGACACCAGCTGGACCCACAAGGGGTCGAGGTCATGGTAGAGGTAGGGGACCAGCCCGTGTAGCAGCCGGGACAGTACCAGAGGATCCCCATACTATTCAGGATACTCCGTACTGCTGGTATTCTGGAGACCAGTGGGGTCTCGTTTGCTACGTTTCAGGTTTGTTGGTGCTGCCTTCACTTGGTGGGAGGAATTTGAGAGGCGTAGGCCGGTTGGTTCAACACCCCTCACTTGGCAGCAGTTCTCCGTGATCTTTTTGGAGAAGTATGTTCCTCAGTCCCACAGAGAGGAGCATCGCAGGCAGTTTGAGCAGCTGCGCCAGGGAGAGTTGTCAGTCACACAGTACGAGATGCGGTTGTCTGCGTTGGCTAGACATGCTTCTGAGTTAATCCCTACTGATAGGGAGAGGATCAGGAGGTTTGTAGATAGTCTCACGTATCAACTTTGGATTTTGATGACCAGGGAGAGAGTGTCTGGAGCTATATTCGAGCAGGTTGTTGACATTGCTCGGGACAGGCAGGAGCGTGATGAAAGGGAGGCTAAGAGGCCTCGGGGATCAGGTAGCTTCAGTGGTACCCCTTCTAGAGGGAAGTTTCAGCCCAGTATAGGTCATCCATTTAGACCTCATCAGTCAGCTTGCCCATCTTATAGTGGCGCATCTTCGGGGCAGGGTCCCCGCAGCTCTTATCCGGGACGTTCATCTTTTAGTGCCCTTCCAACTTAGAGCTTCTCCAGAGCATCATCATTTCAGGGTTCTTCTATGCATGGTTCATCCGGTGGTTACCATGGTGGCAGGGGTTCTCTTCAGTCCCCATCTCCAGCTCCAGGTATTTGTTTCGAGTGTGGAGAGTTTGGACATGGGTGGAGACAGTGTCCTCGTCGTCCTGGTAGTTCATCTCAGCAGAGGGTTCAACCCTCGAATTCAACCCCAGTCACTTCACCACCCACCCAGGAAGCTAGGGGTGGTGGTCAAACAGCTAGAGTCCGCCCTAGAGGGGGAGGTCGAGCAGGTGGAGGCCATCCACGTATTTATGCACTTCCACCTAGGCCTGATGTTATGGCCTCCGATACGGTGATTACATGTACTATCTCAGTTTGCCACAATGATGCTTTTGCTTTATTTGACCCTGGTTCCACATACTCTTATGTTTCGTCGTATTTTGCTCACTTTCTGAATATGCCCCATGAGTCCTTAGTTACGTCTATTCATGTTTTGACTCTGGTGGGCGATACTATTATTGTGGAACATGTGTACCGGTCGTGTGTTATATCTATTGGGGGTATGGAGACCCGAGTGGACTTGTTGTTACTCAGTATGGTTGATTTTGATGTGATACTGGGCATGGATTGGTTATCCCCATGTTATGTTATTCTTAATTGTCATGCTAAGACCGTGACCCTAGCTATGCCCGGAGTTCCGAGAGTTGAGTGGAGAGGGTCTATAGAGCATGTGCCTAGTAGAGTGATTTCTTATTTGAAAGCTCAGCGTATGGTTGGGAAAGGATGTGAATCTTATCTTGCTTTTGTGAGGGATGTTAGTAGTGAGACTACTTCTGTTGATTCTGTCCCCGTGGTCCGTGATTTTCCGGACGTATTCCCTGCAGACCTGCTAGGCATGCCACTTGACAGGGATGTTGATATTGGTATTGACTTGGTTCCAGGCACCCAGCCTATCTATACTCCACCTTATCGTATGGCCCCAGCGGAGTTGAAAGAATTGAAAGAGCAGCGTCAGGAACTCTTAGATAAGGGGTTCATTTGGCCTAGTGTGTCACCTTGGGGTGCACCGGTGTTGTTTGTGAGAAATAAAGATGGCTCCATGCGCATGTGTATTGATTATAAATAGCTGAATAAGGTTACGGTGAAGAACCGTTATCCTTTGCCTCGTATTGATGACTTGTTTGACCAGCTTCAGGGAGCTAGAGTGTTCTCTAAGATTGATTTGAGATCCGGGTATCATCAGTTGAAGATTCGGGATTATGACATTCTAAAAAAACTGCTTTCAGGACCAGATATGGTCATTATGAATTTCTGGTTATGTCATTTGGGCTGACCAATGCCCCAGTCGCGTTCATGCAATTGATGAACATCGTGTTTCAGCCTTACCTTGATTCTTTCGTCATTGTGTTCATTGATGACATCCTGGTTTATTCTCGTATCCAGGAGGAGTATGCTCAGCATTTGAGTGTTGTGTTACAGAGGTTGAGAGAGGAGAAGCTTTATGAAAAGTTCTCCAAGTGTGAGTTTTGGCTTGGTTCAGTAGCTTTCTTGGGGAACGTGGTGTCTAGTGAGGGTATTCAGGTTGATCCGAAGAAGGTTGAGGCGGTGCAGAGTTGGCCCAGACCATCCTCAGCTACAGAGATTAGGAGTCTCCTTGGTTTGGCGGGTTATTACCGTCGCTTTGTGGAAGGAATCTCTTCTATTGCTTCGCCTTTGACCAGATTAACCCAGAAGGGTGCTCCATTCAGATGGTCTGGTGAGTGTGAGGAGAGCTTTCAGAAGCTCAAGTCAGCATTGACCACAATCCGGTATTGGTTTTGCCTACTGGTTCGGGTTCTTATACAGTCTACTGTGATGCTTCTAGAGTTGGCTTGGGAGCGGTACTGATGCAGAACGGTAGGGTGATTGCCTACGTGTCTAGACAGTTGAAGGTGCACGAGAAGAATTATCCAGTGCACGATCTTGAGTTAGCTGCCATTTTTCATGCCTTAAAGATTTGGCGCCATTATTTGTATGGAGTGTAGTGTGAGATTTTCACCTATCATCGTAGTCTGCAGTATCTGCTGAAGCACAAGGACTTCAATTTGCGTCAGAGGAGGTGGTTAGAGCTTCTCAAGGATTATGACCTCACTATTTTGTATCATCCGGGGAAGGCCAATGTAGTGGCCGATGCTTTGAGTCGCAAAGCCATGAGTTTGGGGAGTCTAGATTACCTTTCAGTAGCAGAGTGACCTTTAGCACTTGATGTTCAGGATTTAGCGGTGAGATTAGATTTGTCAGATCCTCCGCGGGTATTAGCTAGCATGGCTTTGCGGTCTTCTCTTTATGATCATATTAGAGCACGTCAGTATGATGATCGACACTTGTTAGTTCTTCAGGATAGGGTCCATCGAGGTGATGCCAGGGATGTGACTATTGGTGATGACGGAGTTATGAGGATTCAGGGTCGTATTTGCGTGACCAATGTGGAGGGACTTCGAGAGTTGATATTAGTAGAGGCCCACAGCTCGCGGTATTCCATCCATCTGTGTGCCGCGAAGATGTATCAGGATTTGAGACAACAATATTGGTGGAGGCAGATGAAGAGAGATATTGTTGATTATGTAGCACGGTGTCTCAACTGCCAGCAGGTCAAGTATGAGCACCACAGACCAGGTGGATTACTTCAGAGGTTAGATATTCCGGAGTGGAAGTGGGAGCGGATCACCATGGACTTTGTAATTTGGCTTTCACGTACTTCGAAGGGTTTTGATGCTATTTGGGTCATTGTGGATTGGCTGACCAAGTCGGCGCACTTCATTCCTGTCAGTACTACTTATACTTCGGAGCGATTCGCTAGTATCTACATCAGGTAGATTGTCCGATAGCATGGAGTTTCGGTTTCTATTATTTTCTAACAGAGGTACTCAGTTCACATCTCAGTTTTGGAGGGCTGTACAGAGAGGTATGGGTACTCAGGTAGAGTTGAGCACTGCGTTTCATACTTAGACCGACAGTCAGTCGGAACAGACTATTCAGATTTCAGAGGACATGTTGCGTGCCTGTGTGATTGATTTGGTGGTTCATGGGATCAATTTCTGCCACTTGCGGAGTTTGCATATAATAATAGCTACCAGTCTAGTATTCAGATGGCCCTGTATGAGGCTTTATATGGTAGGAGGTGTATATCCGGTTGGTTGGTTCGAGCCCGGCGAGGCTAGGCTATTGGATACAGATTTGGTTCAGGATGCGTTGGAGAAGGTGAAGTTGATTCAGGAGCGGCTTCGCACGACACAGTCTAGGCAGAAGAGTTATGCGGACCAGAAGGTCCGGGATGTGTCTTTTATGGAAGGTGATAAGGTACTGCTGAAGGTATCACCCATGAAGGGTGTTATGAGGTTCGGAAAGAGGGGAAAGCTGAGTCCCCGATTTATTGGTCCTTTTGAGGTGCTTCAGAAGATTGGAAAGGTGGCTTATAGACCTGCCTTGCCACCCAGCTTATCGAGTGTTCATCCGGTATTTCATGTGTCGATGCTCCGGCAGTATGTTGGTGACCCATCTCATGTTTTAGACTTCAGCACAGTTTAGCTCGAGGATGATATGTCATATGAGGTTGAGCTAGTGGCCATTTTGGGTCGTCAGGTTAGAAAGCTGAGGTCTAAGGATATAGCTTCAATAGAGGTACAGTGGAGAGGTCAGCCAGTGGAGGAGGCTACTTGGGAGTTCGAGCGGGAGATGCAGAGCATATATCCTCACTTGTTTGAGACTCCAGGTATGTTTCTAGACCCGTTTGAGGACGAACGTTTATTTAAGAGGGGGAGAATGTAACGATCCGGTCGGTCGTTCCGTAGAATATGCATTATATTTACTGTTTTTGCCTTGTCATAGGTTGGTTATACTGTTTATGATGTGTTAGAGTCGGTTGGCTCGAGTTCGGAATGGTTGTAGTGAGAATTGAGACACTTAGTCTCCAAAAATAGCTTTATAGTTGGAAAAGTCAACTGAGAGTTGACTTATTGGTAAACGAACTCCGAATGCAGATTTTATGGTTCGGATAGCTTTTTTAGGTGATTTGGGACTTGGGAGTGTGTTTAGAATATTTGTGTGATGTCCGGTGTAGAATTAGGCTTGAATTGGCGAAAGTTAGTTTTTGGTGATTTCCGGTCGGCAGTGGAAAATAGGCTATCGGGGTCGGAATGGAATTTCGGAAGTTGGAACAGGTTCATAATGTCACTTTGGATATGTCTACAAAATTTTAGGTCAATCGGAGGTGTTTTGGATAGTTTCAGCATCGTTGGTGGAATTTAGAAATTTCAAAGTTCATAGGCTTGAATTTGATGTGATTTTGGTGTTTTGATGTTGTTGTTTTTTTATGTTTCGAAGGTTAGACTAAGTTTGAATGAGGTTATGGGATATTTTGGTAGGTTGGTTGAGTCCCGGGGGCCTCGGGTGAGTTTCGGGTGGTTAACGGATCGATTTAGGTTTGGAACTTAGGCTCTTTTTGCTGGTGTTTTGTTGTAGAGCAGTTGTGCATCGCGTTCGCGGGTGGGTCCTCGCGTTTGCGAAGGGTTGTTTGGGGAAGCTGAGGCTTTGTTCTTCCAATTTAGCGAAGGGGTGGATGCGAACGTGAAGGTCTAGGTGGTGGAAGCATCGCATTCACGGCCAGGGGCATGCGTTCGCGAAGAAGGTTGGGCGGTTAGTGACTCTAGGGGTTTTGACTTATATGATCGCGAGGGGTTGACCGCATTCGCGGAGGGTTGACCTGGCGATGCATCGTGATCGCGACCCTGTTAGTCTGTTCGCGTAGAGTTAAATTGAGGCCTGGGGATTTTGTGCTTCGCGAACGTGGGGAGGAGGCTGCGTTCGCAATGAAAGAATACCTGGGCAGTATAAATTAAACCCATATGCAACCCTTGCCCTCTTTTCCACAATTTTTGAACGGGAATAGAGCTTTTGGAGCGATTTTGAAGAGGAAAAATGATTGTTCTTCATTGAGATAAGGATTTTGGACCCCATAACTCGAATATATGTGATTAAGGACTAAATTAACAGTGTTTAATTAGGGAAAATCAGTGGGAAAAGGTGAAACTAGGGCTTGAGTTTAAGAGATCTTTTAAGGGTGATTTGAGGGGTCATTTGGACTCCGGTTTCAACGTTCTTTATATGTACAGACTCGTGAGTTGATGAGGATCATTTTGGTATAAAGTTTGTCGAGTTCCGAGATATGGGCCTGGGGGTCGGTTTTTGGCTAATTTCGGGAATTGTGCATAAAGTTGATATTTTTCGATTGGGTTTCATCTCCCTAGCGTATTTTGATGTGATAAATCTGATTTTGATAGATTTGGAGCATTCAGGAGCCGATTCGAGTGGCAAGAGTATTGCGAAGTAGCGTTTCGGGCTAGTTTGAGGTATGTAATGTCTTTAAATCTTGTCCTGAGGGTATGAAACCCCGGACTTTACATCCTTTCACGGTTTTGGAGTGACGCACACACTGGATGACGAGTGTGGGGCGTGCACAAACTGGAAATTTGGAAAGATGTTCCTTTTTAGGCAACTATTGAGTTGCGAAACCGCTTTTAAAGCATATGTTTTATAGCACTACTATGTTTTGATATATTTGGGTTGTAAGCCATGTTTGGCGCCTAGTGTCGATCTGTTCTAACTCTTGGGGGCTACTTTACTGATATTCCTCACTTATAAATTATGATTTTGCACTCAGTCTTTCTTGCTAAATTTGTTTTGACACTCAGAGTTTATTGATATTATTTCTTGAAATGAAATATTGTTTTGGGTCGAGAACCCCGTTTATTATGGCCCGAGTGGCATGTTATGAGTGTTTGACTGAGTGAGGCCGAGGGCCAATGTTGTGAGGATATTTATGATATGAGAGAGGCCGAGAGCCTAAGTGATTGATGCCATGATTTGTCTTATTTATAGCGCTTGGGCTGAAGGAGCCCCTCCGGAGTCTGTACACACCCCTAGTGAGCACAGGTACCTATTGAGTGCGAGTGCCGAGTGATAAGTGATTGGGAGGTATGAGTGGCAGTGAGGTTACCCGAGGGGTTGATGCTAAGTGACTGTGAGGTGTTGAGTGACTGTTACTGAGTGATGATGAGGTGCTGAATGACTGATTATGAGCGATGATTTGGCCCGAGGGGCAGTTATAATGATATTTTATTGAGTTTTGATTATAATTCGTTTCATCCTTCAAACTGATATTACTGGGAGTTTTACTGAAAATCATTTGGGAAAATATACTTGTTCAAAGGATTTTACTGAAATTGGTTTTCAAACTTATGTATTAAATGTATAGTTTATGGAGACTCAGTGTTTTACTATTTTGTGGATTGGTGTTTTGTGTTGTGTGTTTCTTATCTTCAGACTTGATTTATTTTCATTACTACTGAGTTGGAATACTCATCATTACTCCTTGCACCTCTGTGTGCAGATCCAGGTACTGGTTCTGAGCAGTAGCCATCTGAGATCGTTCATCGGCAGCATTTGGGATTTCGAGTTAGCTGTCCAGCGTCCACAGCTTCTCCATTTCCCTTCCTTCATTAGTATTTAGTATTTTGTTTAGATACATTGTTTTATGACATTAGCAGTGTTAGGATTATTCTTAGATGCTCGTGATCAGTTGACTCCGGTTCTGGGAAATGGTTTTAGACTATTAGATTATATTACGTTCTATTAGAGACTTAGAATTTTTTTTTACTTGCTATTAATGATTTTGGTAAATTTTATTATAGGAATTGTGTAATTATGTGATAGTGGCTATCCTAGTTCCACGATAGGCGCCATCACGACCAGTTAGGATTTGGGGTCGTGACACCTTCCTCCTAGCTCCTCAGACTCCTCTTCCTTGTCGTTGTCTTGTACTGATTCATGTCCTATATCCACCTCTACTATTGAGCCATCACCTTCAATCTCTGATTCTACTCATCCCATGATTACTCGATCTAAGTGTGGTGTGGTTAAACCAAATTCAATTATGCTCTTAACTCTATGTATTTGACTAATTTGTCTGTTGAGCCTACTTGTTTCAGTTCTGCAATTAAGGATGCTAGATGGTGGAGTGCTATGGTAGATGAGTCCAATACCCTACTTGCAAACCAAATGTGGTCTGTTGTTCCTCGTCCATCTGGTGTTAATACTGTTGGCTGCAAATGGGTCTATCGAGTTAAGCAAAAGTTTGATGGCTCTCTTGATCGTTGTAAGGCAAGATTGGTAGCCAAGGGCTATACTCAGGCACCTGGTGTGGGTTATGGTAAGACCTTTAGTCCTGTTGTTCATCCCACTACTATACGCCTAGTACTCTCTATTGCTATTTCTCGTGGTTGGTCTATTCATCAGGTCGAAGTAAAAAATGCATTTCTTAATGGTTATTTGCATGAGTCTGTCTATATGGAGCAACCACAGTGGTTTATTGATTCTGTTCGACCAGACTGTGTATGCGAACTACATAAGGCATTATATGGTCTCAAACAGGTGCCTCGTGCATGGTTTAGTCGGTTTGGTTCCTTTCTACTACCACATGGGTTTTAGAATAGCCGTGCAGATTCATCTATGTTTGTTTATTCATATGGTGGTCAATATCTTTTCTTGTTATTATTTGTGGATGACATTGTACTGACAGGCTCTGATCCTAGCTTAATATCCTGGTTTTCTAGATTACTTAACTCTCAGTTTTTGTTAGGTTTTAGTGTTAATGATGAAACATAATATAATTGCTTTTGGTATAGGGACTCAAGGAAATCAACCAAAATCGAAGTGCACAAAAAGAAATAATCAAATTTGAAGGAAGGAATCAATCAAAGATTGAACAACTAAAGATCCGGCAAGAAAATCAATCCGAGATTGATTGAAGCGGAAAATAAGTAGTGAAGATCTGGCGAGATAATCAATCAAGTCGCTATTACTGGAAGGACGCATAATTAAGGATCAAATCTGGTGCTATCAAGACCTATATAAGGAAAGCTATCAAAGTCCACTCATCAAGGAAGAGAAACGGCAAATAACCTTATTCTTGGAAAGAAACAATTTCTTTCCAAGGATTAAATTATCTTGGGTTGGAAAATCTCTTCAACAACGGCCCCCTACAAAGTATTTATACACATGTTTAAGCCTTAGAGAAATATACTTTGATCAAACCAAATACCCTCTCTTTGTTCTACTGCAAACAAACATTGTAGCTCTACTAGATCTATTGTGTAACAAGTAAGAGAAGAAAGAAAGAAAAATATTGGTGAGGCATTGTATCAAGAAAAGACGAGTGACATAGAAACTGAGTTATTGGCGTAAACCACATCATTCACTTTTTACTCAAGAAATTCATTCACAGAAAGAGAACTCCCTTGCAACCCAAGGGGACTGGACTAGGATTGACATTGAATCTAAACCAGTATAAGAACCTCGATGTCTTTAATTCCTACACTTTATTTCTGCATCTTAAATTCTGCACTTCTTATTATCTCGTTATTACATTTAGTCGACTAATTGGAAAACCAGTCAACTTATAACTGTTATTTTAAAAATAAACAATTCAACCCCTCCCCCCCCCCCCCCCCCCCTTTTTTTTTTTTTTTTTATTTAAGCAAAGAGCCCCCTTTTT
>ML250070.1:434-14353 GCA_005239495.1 Nicotiana undulata | reverse complement strand
CTGGGATTATGGTCTATAATCACCCATAATCGAGTTTTAATGACTAGAACACTTACCTCAATGAAGAACAAGGATTTCCCTCTTCGAAATCGCCCCCAAGAGCTCTTTTCCGTATAACAATGGTGTAAAAAGGGGTTTAGGTCGCGGAGAAAATATTTTAATACTACCCAGTTAATTGTTCTCTACGATCGCAGCTTTTCCCCTGCGATCGCATAGTGTCCTCACTTCGACCTCCGCGATCGCATCCCCAGGCACGCGATCGCACAGTGCTTTTGACTAACGACCCCACGCGCCTATAACAACCCTACGCGATCGCACTCTTCCTCACGCGACCGCACTGGGTTACCTGCTCGACCTCTGCGATTGCGGGCATACCTATGCGATCGTAGAGACTAAGTCCTGCCCCCTCTCAAAATGCTCTATGCGATCGCGACTCCCTTCATGCGATCGCAGAGAGTAAAAATCTGCTGCACTGAAACAAGAAAACCAGCTATGTATTCAAGTCCGAATGAGTCCTTTAATCACCCGAAATTAATCTCGAGCCCCTTGGAACCCCAACCAAACTTACCAACATATCCCATAACATTATTCAAACTTAGTTGCACTCTCAAAACACCGAAACTAAAATCAAAATTCCAAATTTGCATCGGATTCAAGCCTAAGAACTTTGATATTTCTAAAATTCACCAATGATGCCGAAACTATCCAAATCGACTCCGATTGACCTAAAATTTTGCAGACAAGTCCAAAATAATATTACAAACCTATTCCAACTATCGGAATTCCATTTCGACCCCGATAGCCTATTTTCCACTGCCGACCGGAATCGCCAAAAACTAACTTTCACTAATTCAAGCCTAATTCTACACCGGACATCACAAAATTATTCTGAACACACTCCTAAGTCCCAAATCACCTAACGAAGCTATCCGAGCCATAAAATCCGCATTCCGAGGTCGTTTACCAATAAGTCAACTCTTAGTTGACTTTTTCCATTTTAAGGTTATTCTTAAGGACTAAGTGTCTGAATTCTCATTAACCATTCCGATTCCAAGCCTATCAACTCTAACACATTAATAACAGAATAACCAATCTATAGTAAGTCAATAGCAACAATTATGATGAAGGTTTTTCGTAACGACAGACTGGGTTGTTACACGTACCTTCTGATATATTGTGTGCATGCTGCTTGCTTGATATTATTCATTACTTAAACTGTTATATGACTTGAAATAATAGATTTTAAATTTGTATTTTAGAGTTTTGACTCGAAGTAGGTTTCGTAACATGCTAGATATTCATTATTTTATTATTCATGTGTACTTGTTGCTCTCTTTAAGTTATACACATAATTATACTGTTTGGACCCTAGTAAGTGTCAAGTCGACGTCTCGTCACTACTTCTTCGAGATTAGACTGGATACTTACTAGGTACATATTATTTTATGTACTCATGCTACACTCTATACTTTATTGTACAGGTTCTGAGGCAGGTGCATCTGGGTATCAGTCCGGAGCTCGTCCCTGATTTATACCTGGTCGAGGCTTCTCGGTGAGCTGATTTCCCTAACGACTTCCAGAAGCACCTTGGAGTTTTTCTTTCTTTTGTTATATCTATCTATATTTCCTCAGACAGTAGGTCAGACTTGTATTCTTTTGGATTCTCATTCTACTAGATTGCTTGTACACTTGTGACACTAGTTCCTGGCACACACGTAGTAGACATTATATTTTGGGCTGTAAATATTAATTATGAGTTTCAAGGCTATTTATGTTTAATATTGCCTAAGTATCTGTTTTGCTTAATGTCTTAAATCTAAATTGAGTAAGTATCGGAAATGTTTTGGTAAATTAAATGAAACCCACTAGTAAATCGATATTGGCTTGTCTGACAATGGTGTTGGGCGCCATCACGATCTGATTTAGGATCTGGGTCGTGACAACATGGTATCAGAGCTCTAGGTTCACGTAGGTCTCACAAGTTACAGTCAAACCCAATAGAGTCTTGCGCATCGATACAGAGACGTCTGTATTTATCTTCGAGAGGCCATAGGGTGTTAGGAAATCTCTCTTTATTCATCTTCTATCATGCAGTTGATGGTATAATAAATCTCACTCTTCTATTCTCTCACAGATGGTGAGGACACGCGCATCCGACGTTCCAGACCCGTGAGGGGCCGCTACCCCCATCATTTGAGGTCGTGTCAGATGTCGGGGGAGGGCACCGGCCTGAGGTAGGGGACGAGGGCATCCTAGAGCTATTCCAGTTGCACTACCAGTGGATCCCATTAGTGAGGCGCATGGCGAGGTGCCCCAAGAAGATCCTGCCCTATTGGACTTTATGACGGTGCCAGGATTCCAGGAGGTCATGGGCCGTATGATGCGGTTCATGGACACCATGACCCATGCTGGTTTATTTCCAGCGGATCCTGCCACATCTCAGGCGGGAGGGAGGACCCATACCCTTACTGCTCAGGCCGTAGGCCATGCATCGGCAGTATATCAGACCCTAGGTATACTGCCCGTAGGTGGGGCCCATCCAGTAGCAGCAGCACCTGAGCCCAGACCAGCTGCGGACGGAGATCCGCAGAAGCTATTAGATAGGTGGGCCAGATTACATCCTTCTGTCTTCGAAGGTGAGCGTCGTGAGGACGCACATGAATTTATTGACAGGTGCAGGGACAGACTGCACAACATGAGGATACTGGAATCCTGTGGAGTTGATTTCACTACCTTCCAGTTAGAGGGCAGGGCCCGCAGGTGGTGGCAGTCCTATATTCTTGGCAGACCGACAGATTCTCCTCCCCTCACTTGGGAGCGGTTCACTCAGTTTTTCCTGGACAGATATATCCCACCCTCTAAGAGGGAAGAACTGCGGTATCAGTTTGAGCAGCTGGAGCAGGGTCAGATGTCAGTGACTGACTACGAGGCTAGGTTTTCTGGGTTGTCTCGTCATGCACTCATGATACTTCCTACTGATGCAGAGAGAGTGCGAAGATTTGTAGTTGGGTTGCACTCAGGTACTAGGGCCAACATGGACCGAGAGGTGGAGATGGGGACTTCTTATCAGCTTGTAGTCGAGGTTGCTCGCCGTATTAACGATTATCAATGGAGGGGCAGAGAACAGAGTCAGCAGGATAAGATAGCTAGATTTTCTGGGGATTTCAGAGGTGCTCCAGCCAGGGGCATAGGTCAGTTCGGTAGGGTCCAGCCTAGTAGGCCTCCATATTCAGCACCCCCACCACCTCCCCGAGGTGTTCCAGCGAGGCCTTATTTCAACACTATACCGGAGAGTTCTTACCGCCCGCCAGCTATTCAGGGTTCCTCTGGTGGATATTTTGGTCATCAGGGGTCTTCCAGCCTTTACTTCAGTGCTATGCCAGAGGGTTCACATCGCCCTCCAGCTATTCAGGGTTCTTCTTCAAGGCAGCAGGCCATGGTACCATAAGGTTGTTATGAGTGTGGGGATCCGGGCCATATGAAGAGGCATTGTCCCAGGCTTCGGGGCAAGGAAGTGCAGCAGGGTCACCAGCCTATGAGGTCAGCACAAGCGGTTCGGCCACCTAAAGGTGGAGGACAGATTAGTAGGGGTCATCCCAGAGGTGGAGGCCAGACAGGGGGAGCCTAGTCAGCTCCCGTTTATTCCCGTGGAGGTTAGTCATCCGGCGCTCCAGCTAGATTCTATGTTATTCCGGCCAGATCAGATGCAGTGGCCTCAGATGTCGTGATCACAGGTATTTTTACAGTATGCGGTAGAGATGCCTCGGTATTATTTGATCCAGGATCCACTTATTTATATGTATCAGCTTTGTTTGCTCATTTCCTGGATATTCCTCGTGGGTCCTTGGGTACTCCTGTTTATGTGCCCATTCCTGTGGGCAATTCTATGGTTGTAAACCGAATTTATCGGTCTTGTGTGGTTACATTATGTGCGTTCGAGACCAGAGCGGACCTCATGTTGCTTGATATGGTTGATTTTGAGGTCATCCTGGGCATGGATTGGATATCTCCTTATCATGTTGTTCTAGATTGCCATGCCAAGACTGTTACTCTATCCATGCCCGAGTTGCCGAGATTGGAGTGGAGAGGTTCCTCAGTTAGTGCAGCTAGTCGGGTTATTTCCTTCCTGAAGGCTCGACATATGGTCGAGAAGGGTTGTTTGGATTATCTTGCTTATGTGCGGGACACCACCGCCGAGTCTCCGACGATTGATTCAGTGCTAGTAGCTCAAGATTTTGTTGATGTATTCCCTTCAGACCTTCTAGGCATGCCACCGGATCGTGACATCGATTTCTGCATTGACTTAGCTCCAAGCACCCAGCCTATATCTATTCCCCCATACCGTATGGCTCCGAAAGAATTGAAGGAATTGAATGAACAGCTTGAGAAGTTGTTGGCTAAGGGGTTTAGCAGACCGAGTGTATCGCCTTGGGGTGCTCCAGTGCTATTTGTGAAGAAGAAGGATGGGACTATGCGTATGTGTATTGATTACCGCCAGTTGAACAAGGTCACCATCAAGAACATGTACCTGTTTCCACGTATTGATGATTTGTTTGACCAGTTGCTGGGTGCTCAGGTGTTTTCTACGATTGACTTGAGATCGGGGTACCATCAGCTGAAGATTCGGGACTCAGATGTTCCGAAGACGACCTTTCATACGAGATATGGTCATTATGAGTTCCTGGTGATGTCCTTTGGCTTGACTAATGCCCCAGCAACATTTATGGACTTGATGAACTGGGTGTTTAGGCCTTATATTTATTCTTTTGTCATTGTCTTTATTGATGACATTCTAATTTACTCACGTAGCCTGGGAGAGCACGAGCAACATTTGAGAGTTGTGCTCCAGACCTTGCGAGAACAGAAGTTGTATGCTAAGTTCTCCAAGTGTGAGTTTTGGTTGGATTTTTTTGCATTCTTGGGACATGTGGTATCTGGAGAGGGTATCAAGGTTGATCGTAAGAAGATTGAGGCAGTTCAGAGTTGGGCACGCCCTGCTTCAGCTATAGAGATCAGGAGCTTCTTGGGTCTAGCAGGTTATTATCGTTGATTTGTGGAGGGTTTTTCATCCATTGCAGCTCCTCTAAATAGATTGACTTAGAAGAATTCTGATGGTCCTACGAGTGTTAGGAGAGCTTTCAGATGCTCAAGACAGCATTGACCTCAACACTAGTTCTAGTATTGCCTTCCGGATCTGGGATGTATACGGTTTATTGCGACGCTTCACGCGTCGGTTTGGGATGTGTGTTGATGCAAAAGGGGAGAGTTATTTCATATTCCTCACGTTAGCTGAAGGTCAATGAGAAAAATTACCATGTGCACGATTTGGAGTTGGCGGCGATTGTCCATGCTCTTAATATTTGGAGGCACTATTTGTATGGGGTACCTTATGAGGTTTATACAGGACACCGCAGCTTGCAGCACTTGTTCAAGCAAAGGGATCTTAATTTGAGACAGTGCATGTGGCTTGAGTTGCTGAAGGATTATGACATCACCATTCTTTATCACCCGGGCAAGGCGAATGTTGTTGCAGACGCCCTAAGCAGAAAGGCGGAGAGTATGGGTAGCTTGGCTTACATTTCAGCATAGGAGATACCTCTAGATTTGGACATTCAGTCCTTGGCTAATCGCTTGGTGAGGTTGGACCTTTTAGAGCCCAGCCGAGTTCTTGCATGTGTGGTTGCTCAGTCATCATTATTGAGGAGATCAGGGCTCGGCAGTTTGATGATCCGTACTTGGAGGCTCTTCGGGAGACAGTGGTACAGGGTGGTACCAAGGAGGTTTCTATTGGTGAGGATGGTGTTCTGAGACTTCAGGGTCGCTTATATGTCCCTAATGTTGATGGCCTGAGAGGGATGATCCTAGAGGAGGCTCACAGTACACAGTATCCTATTCATCCTGGTGCTACGAAAATGTCGTGACTTGAAGCAGCATTTCTGGTGGAGGCGGATGAAGAAAGACATAGTAGAGTATGTGGCTAGGTGTTTAAATTTCCAGCAGGTTAAGTATGAGCACCAGAATCTAGGAGGCCTACTTCAACAGATGCATACCTGAGTGGAAATGGGAGCGTATCACTATGGACTTTGTAGTTGGGTTTCCTCGGACTTTACGGAAGATTGATGCGGTTTGGGTCATTGTGGACAGGTTGACCAAGTCGGCGCATTTCATTATAGTAGCTACTACTTATACTTCGGAGAGGTTGGCCCAGATCTACATTCGGGAGATAGTTCAGTTGCACTGTGTGTCTGTGTCCATTATATCAGATCGAGGTCCTCAGTTTACCTCGCACTTCTAGAGAGCATTATAGAGTGAGTTGGTCACCCGGGCAGAGCTCAGCACAACATTTCACCCTTAGACTGACGGGCAGTCGGAGCGGACAGTTCAAATATTGTAGGACATGCTCAGGGCATGTGTGATTGACTTTGGAGGACAGTGGTACCAGTTCTTGCCTTTGGCCGAGTTGGCTTATAATAATAGTTATCAGTCCAGCATTGAGATGTCTCCATTTGAGGCCTTGTATGGTCGGCGATATCGTTCTCCCATCAGGTGGTTTGAGCCTAGCGAGGCTAAGGTATATGGCACTGACCTAGTGGGATGCTTTGGAGAAAGTGAAGTTGACTCAGGAGAGGCTTCGCACAGCACAGTCCAGATAGAAGAGTTACGCGGATCAGAAGGCCCGTGATGTATCATTTATGGAGGGAGAGAAGGTTCTGTTGAAAGTCACGCCGATGAAGGATATTATGAGGTTTGGGAAGAAGGGCAAGTTGAGCCCAAGGTTTATAGGTCCATTCGAGGTGTTGAGGCGAGCTGGAGCGGTTGCTTATGAGCTTGATTTACCTCCCAGTTTATCAGGGGTTCATCCGGTCTTTCATGTGTCCATGATCTGGAGATACCACGCCGACTTCTCTCACGTGGTAGATTTCAGCACCATTAATCTAGATGAGAGGTTGGGCTACGAGGAGGAGCCAGTTGCTAGTATTGACAGGCAGGATCGCCAGTTGAAGTCCAAGAGGGTTTCCACTGTAAAGGTCCAATGGATGGGCCAACCAGTCGAGGAGGCGACTTGGGAGTCCGAGGAGGACATGCGGAGTAGATATCCACACTTATTAAGCAGTGCAGGTATGATTCTAGACCCGTTTGAGGACAAACGTTTGTTTAAGAGGTGGAGAATGTAACGACTCGACCGGTCATTTTGTGTTCTAGGACCCTGTGCCCCTAAATGATACTTCTCGTAGTTTCTTTTACTGATTTATGACTTGCAGGGACGGTTGGTTCGGGATTTGGAGGAGTTTGGAGTGGTATAGGAACACTTGGTTCCTTAACGTTGGCCTTACAAGCCAAGTTTGACTTTGGTCAACATTTTTAGTAAACGACCTCGGAATCAAGATTCGAAGGTTCCGGTAGGTTCGTATGATGATTTTAGACTTGGGCGTATGTTCGGAACGGGTTTTGGATGACCCGGGAGCGTATCGGAGCCAAATAGTGAAATATTAGTCCTTAAGTTCAAAATTGAGGTTTGGAACGTGTTTTTGTGTTATCGAGGTCCAAACGGAATTTCGAGATCGGGAATAGTTCTGTTATGTCATTTATGACTTGATCGCAAAATTTGATGTCATTCCGAGTAGTATAGGTAGGTTCGGCGTGTTGAAAACGAATTCTAGAACTTGAAGTTCAAAGTTTGATTCAATTTGGTTTTGGAGTCGCATTCTTAGTTTCGTTGTTGTTTTTCGCGTTCCGAGAATTCGAGCGAGTCCGTATCATGAATAAAAACTTGTCAGTACCTTTGGATGGGGACTCGGGGTGAGTTTCGGACCCCTCAGAGCTAAGTGCCAAACACCAGATTTTCTGTGTCTAGTTTCCTTCTATGCGTTCGCAGGTGCACTCACGCGTTCGCATAGAAGGAGTTGGGCAGGGGTGAAAATTACCCTATGCATTCACATAGGGTCATCGCGTTCGCATAGGGTAAAGTTGTGGGCCAGCTCAGCTGAGCTATTTCTCTCTGCGTTCGCACCATCCCCACCGCGTTCGCGTAGGTCTAGCTCAGTTAGCCTCCGCGTTCGCATAGAAGGCCTCAGGGGTCCTGGCCATTTGGTCTTCGCGAACGCACTGCCCCTGCTGCGTTCGCATATAAAGGGCAGCTGGGCACTGTGTTTTAAAAATGGGACTTAGTCATTTCTTCACCATTTTCTTCCATATTTGACGAATTTGAGAGCTTGTAAGAAGATATTCGACCAAGCTACTGTAAGGTAAGTAATTCCTCCTATAAATTAAGTTTAATACTTGAATTATTAGGTAGATTAACACATTAAATTAGTATAAATTATGGGTTTAGAGTAAAACCTAGGTTTTTGATAAAAATGGAAAATTACCAAGATATTTGTTATGGAATCATACAAAAACTATATAATGTTGATCCTTAGGCTATGGGTGAGTGTTTCCTTCAAATATTTCCGGAATCCGAGCATGTGGGCCCAGGGGTGTATTTTGGGATTTTGTTATTTAGGATGAAATAATCACTTAAATAGGGGAATTTCATACTTTTGAGTAGAGATTGATTTATTTATGCAATATTTGGCTAGTTTCGAGTCCGTGGGCGACGAATTTGGAGTTTCGGACGCATTCTTGACCCAGGAAGTAGACTTGACACGAGGTAAGTCTCCTTTCTAACCTTGTAAGAGGGAATTTTCCCCATAGGTGAAATAACTATGTGATATTAAGTGTGGGGATTACGTACGTACGATGTGACGAGAGTCTGTGCATAGTGACTATTCTTGTTATGTCCGGGTAGTTAGTTTCACACCATGCCTTGTGAATTTTTATAATTTACTATGTGCCTTGTAATTCCTTCGCATGAAAATGTGTTTCATGAAGTTCTCTTAATAGGTGTTCTCAGAAGAATCATTACTATTTTGGAAAAAGAATTTAAAGAAAAATGTTATGTTTATGTGTGACCGCTTCGCAATATATATATTCGGCGAGCGGAGTGATTGTTTCCACTACTCTCATGGGAGTGGGCCGTACGCCACGGCAGGTTAATAGATGCATCTATGGTTTGCGTCGTTCGACCCTCCGGCAGTGCACATTTACTATTATGTTGTCCCAACCGTACCTTCTGATATATTGTGTGCATGTTGCTTGCTTGATATTATTCATGACTTAAACTGATAAGTGACGTGAAATGATAGATTTGAAATTTGTATGTTAGAGTTTCGACTCGAAGTAGGTTTCGTAACATGCACTGTTCTATTATTCATGTGTACTTGTTGCTCTCTTTAAGTTATGCACATAATTATACTGTTTAGACCTTAGTAAGTGTCAAGTCGACCTCTCGTCACTAATTCTTCGAGATTAGACTGGATACTTACTGGGTACATATTATTTTATGTACTCATGCTACACTCGGTACTTAATTTTATAGGTTCTGAGGTAGGTGCATCTGGGTATCAGTTCGGAGCTCGTTCCTGATTTATACCTGGTCGAGGCTTCTCGGTGAGCTGCTTTCCCTGACGACTTCCAGCAGCACCTTGGAGTTTTTCTTTCTTTTGTTATATCTGTTTATATTTCCTCATACAGTAGGACAAACTTGTATTCTTTTGGATTCTCATTCTACTAGATTGCATGTAGACTTGTGACACTAGTTCCTGGCACACTCGTAGTAGACATTATATTTTGGGTTGTAAATATTAATTATGACTTTCATGGCTATTTCTGTTTAAGATTACCTAAGTTATCCGTTTTGCTTAATGACTTAATCTAAATTGAGTAAGTATCGGTAATGTTTTGGTAAATTAAATGAAATCCACTAGTAAATCGATGTTGACTTGCCTAACAACGGTGTTAGGCGACATTGCGACCTGATTTAGGATATGGGTCGTGATAGCTGAGTTATGTGAAAGTTGCATATTATATTGATCCAAGTATCATTATTATAACATGTTAAGTTTAAATTCTTAGGACAAAGCTCCAATAAAAGTTTCAAAATTATTTTAAAATAGAAGGTAGTAAATAAAAATAAAAAATGAAACTTGTCAATTATATATATATATATATATATATATATATATATATATATATAGAGAGAGAGAGAGAGAGAGAGAGAGAGAGAGAGATGGATGGATAGAGGTGAATACACCATATTAAGCCAAGTGACAGTAATATAATTCACTAAGCAATTTTAGGACAAAAATAGTTATCCATAAGATTAAGCCAAGTGTCAAAATTCTACAAAGCCACCTAATAAATTTTATAATTATTCATTAAAAAAAAATTAAATCCCAAAAAAATAACCATGATAAAATTATAAAGTCAATAAATAATAGACAGAAGTATTATAATTTAGACAAATTGAAGAATGTGAATAATATAAGGCTTCTCTCTTTAGGCTTTTGTAAAAAGAATGCTTCTTTCTTTATACTTCTAATGAATTCAAAATTATAATTTTATTTTAAAAATAAGGTTATTTAATCATAAGTAAAATATTAAATGGAAAAACTAACGAGATATAGCAGTAGAAAGAAATGCATGAAAAGAGTAAATAAATATAATGTGAGGATATTTATAATTTGAATTAATTGAAAAAGATAAATTAAATAAATATCACTCAAAAAAATAATTGATAAATTTTGATAATTGAAGAATTTTGAATAGTAGATAAAAATATGATACTATTTCGATGAACTATGTGCCAATTGTCATCACTATAACATGTGAAGTTTAATGTTTTAGGAAATCTCCAGCAAAAGTTTCAAATTATTAAATATAATATAGAAAATTAAGATAAAAAATTATACGAGTCAATTCTATAAAATTAATACTTCCTCCCACGTTTAAGAAAAATTAAACTTTCTCCCATGTTTGTTTGGAAATCTTTTAATTTATTTATTAAACCTTACAATGCAAACAGAAATAAATATTTTCTTCTTGTTATTTTGTGCTATAGTTTGTAATTTATTTATACACTTAATATTTTTTCTAACACGTAAACAAAAAAAAGGAACGAAAAAATAAATCACCTGGAAATTCAACCCCACGACAGATGTCATCCCAAATGTGGGCTTGGAACAATAATTATAATCTACCTCCATAATTGATTCATATCCACGTTTCCTATGCAAATAATTAGCGGTTTCTTTTTTCATGTATTCACATTAAGCCAAATGGCAGCATAATAATAAGTCACTGGCATTTGCGATGACCCAAAAGGTCATCTTGTGTTTTAGATCTTGATTCTGTGCTCATTAGCCTTAAAATTTTCATTTTTATCCTCCTCGATTTGCGTGCATAGTCCGAACGTATTTTTGAAAAGCTTTTATGTTGAAAATTGATGACATAATAATTTTTTATCTTAAAAGTTGGTTTTAGTTGACTTCGATTAACGTTTTGAGTAAACAGATCCGGACCTATGTTTTGACGGTCCCTGCGTATTAAAATATGGGACATGGGCGTATGCTCGGAATCGAATTCCGAGGTCCCTAGCTTGACATATGAATTTTTGTTAAAAATTGAAAGGCTGAAAATTTAATGATTTTAAGAATTTGGTTAATGTTTGATCTTGTTGGTATCGGGCCCGTAGTTTGGTTCCGGAGCCCAATACAGGTCCAAAATAATATTTATACCTTATATGTGAAATTTGGTGAAAAACAGAATTGATTTGACATTATTCGGACGTCCGATTGTGAAAATAGGAATTTCAAAGTGTTATTGAGAATTTCATGTGATTTGGTGCTAAATTTGTAGTTCTAGGTGCTATTTTTGCGATTTGATCACACGAGCAAGTCGTATGATGTTTTAGAGGTTGTGTGCATATTTGATTTTGAGCCCCGAGGGATGGGGTGAGTTTCGGATAGGCTACGCAATGTTTAGAACTTAGAAAATCTAGTTTTTTTTTCTTCAGTTGATATCTGGTGTGTCCTTCATCGCGTTCGCGAAGGTACTCTCGCGAACGCGAAAGGTAAATTGGGGGCAGGGGTATTTTCTCCTCGCGAACAGGAAGGATTGGTTGCGAACGCAGAGCATTGGGGGCATTACCCTTCACGAACGCGACCAGGCTCCACGCGAACGCATAGCGTAAGGGACTTGGGATCTTCTACGCGAACACGAGCACTGGCTCGCGAACGCGAAGGCCAAGGGGAGCACCTTTCGCGAACGCGTAGTGGGGCTTGCGAACGCATAGGCCTTTGGGCCGCTGCCTTTCACGATCGCGACAGGCCCTTCGCGAACGCGAAGAAGGCCTGACGCTTGAGACTTAAAACAGACCAGAACGGGAATTTTTCAAAAGTTTCATAACTCTTTCATCAGAACTCGACCTAGGAGCGATTTTGAAGGCGGAATTCAACACCAAATCATAGGTTTGTACTCTTTAACTCATTTTCTTATATTTCCATCATCACCCATTAGATTCCTAGTCCTAAACCTTGTTCTTTCATGGTAGAAATTAGGTATTTTGGAAGAATCGGTTTTTTTTTCAAATTGGGTATTTAGACTACGATTTGGGGTCAGATTCGAGACTAATTACATATTCGGGCTCGGGGGTGAATGGGACAATGGGTTTTGGTCCGAAGCTCAAATTTTGACCAAGCAGGCCCGGGGTCGATTTTTGACTTTCTGGGGGAAATGTTGGGAAACCTAAATTTATGTATTGAAATTGATCTTTTTAGCAATGTTTGATGTTATTAAGTTAATTATGGCTAGATATGAGTGGTTTGGAGGTGGAATCTAGAGGAAAAGCGGTAATTGAGTAGTGAGTGGCATGTGGATCGAGGTAACTGTTGTGTCTAACCTTGACTTGAGGGTTTAGGAACCTTTGCATTATTTGTTGTATGATAAATCATTTGAGCGGCACATACGTGAGATGACGAGTACCTATGCGCCGCCAAATTATCTGTTTTTGCATGTTTCTCTTCGTTCTCTTTATATTGTTTCTTCCCTGCTTTAATTGTTACATGCCTACTTGTACTTCCATGACTAATTGCTAACTGTTAGATATTGTACTCCCCTTGTTGAAGTATTTTTTATTTCGTAGAATCATTTTCCCCGTTATTTGCTTAAGTTGTTCTTATTGGCATTTTTGTGATATCCTGCCTAGGTCGTGCCAGAGGCCGAGGCAGGGGCAGGGCCAGCCTAGAGCCCGGGAAGCAGCCCCAGCTGTGGAGCCTCGGGTAGAGTTTGATGAGGAGGTTCCAGCTCAGACTATTCCTGTCGGACCAGCTCAGGTCCCCGAGGGGTTTATTGCTACCCTAGTGCTTCAGGATGATTTGGTCCGATTTGTGGGCCTTATGGAAAGAATGGCCCAGACTGGCGCATTCCCCATGGCAACAGCCGTATCTCAGGCTGGAGAAGGAGCTCAGACTCCTTCTACTCACACTCCGGAGCAGACGGCTCCCCAGTTTCAAACACTAGCAGCTCATCCAGTCGGAGTAGTTCAGCTGGTTGTTGCGACACAGCCCGTTGATGGGTCCGCTATGTCATCTGAGGCCATATAGAGATTGGATAGGTTTACCAAGATCTTTCCAGTTCACTTCAGTGGTGCTACTTCAGAGGATCCCCAGGAGTATCTTGACAGTTGTCACGAGGTTCTTCGGAACATAGGTATATTGAAGACTAATGGGGTCGGTTTTGCTGCTTTTCAGATGACTGGTTTCACCAAGAAATGGTGGAGGGATTATTTGTTGACCAGACCAGCTGGGTCGCCTGCTCTTACTTGGGACCAGTTCTCACATCTCTTCTTAGAGAAGTTTCTGCCTATCACGTTGAGAGAGGAGCGTCGCCGTCAGTTCGAGCGTCTCCAGTAGGACAGCATGACTGTTACTCAGTACGAGACCTGTTTTGTGGATTTGACCCGTCATGCTATTCTTCTGCTTCCTACAAAGAGAGAGAGAGAGAGAGAGAGAGAGAGAGAGAGAGAGAGAGAGAGAGAGAGA